>JAPKID020003243.1:0-12529 GCA_026931265.2 Tropidonophis doriae
ATTTTGTAAGGTTTTATTCTGCCTGTGCACCGCCCCGAGTCCCCTTGGGGGAGAGGGGGCGGTCTATAAATTTAAAATAAATAAATAAATAAAATCATCCAATGGATGAGAATTATGTAATTTATGCCAACTGTTCTTGTGTCATCAGAACAGGAATAAGACATAGTACAACATTGGCATTATTTATGGAATAATGTCACAAATGTGTGGCATCATATATGATCTTCAACTCATTGCTGTAGATGGTCATGGCTCAGAGTAAAGTACCAGAACTTGAGCTACTATGTAGTGCAGAACCATTCTGAGTAGAATTTACCAATGGATCACAAACTATATTTGTAGTTGTATTTTCAAGATTTTTTAATATAAGACCTCACAATATACATGCGGCTATACATCATGGCTTAGAAAATAATGGCATTGCTAAAGGAATCAAATCACACTCCCTGCGCAAGAAAATCACTTGTGAGATTTGATTCTTTGGATCTGTGAAATGCGGAATGCAAATTCTGTAGTTCCATTCTTAATCCGTACTTTGCTATCTTATCCATGGAGCCTGATGCGCACAAGTAGAATTTGCAAAGCACATTTTCTTAGTAAATCTAATATAACTTTTTTTATTTATGGTGACACTGATCATTCTTTCATACTTTCAAAGTTCTTATTCTATTTTAGCATAGCAAAGGCAGTATAAGCTTAATCAAATTGCATTATTATCTTTCTCCAGGAAATTCTTTTTCTAGACATGTACATAATGTTTTATGACATACACCTGGTCCTTCCTCTTATGGCACAGGGAAATATCTCACTGATACCTATTCTCATGCTGTTTATCCCTCACAGTTACTTTGTGTTTACATCTGAGTGGAGGTGCCTCCAGCTTCATAAATCTGTATGCAGTAGTATGGGCTTTCTAACAGCCATTCATTTTAATTATGTGTGACATAAAAGGACCACCTACTGATGAGACAATACAGCTGTAAGATTTTCAAGGTTGCTACAGGGAATACTTCATAACTGAAGTATGTTTTCCCTAAGGAGTTATACTACCATTTGATTTAATTTTTAATTTTTACATTTTAATCAAAAATAGATCAAATGGTAGTGGTACCCCCTGGGAAGTATACTTCAGATATGAAGCTGTTCATGTTTCCTTTAAATATGTAAAGCTGCCATTTATGTATCACTTGTGTCCCTTGTGGAGATGGGGCGGGATATAAATATAATAAAGTAAAGTAACTCATGAATGACATCATGTGTTGCAAGCAAATATCCATGCAGTAGTTGCTATACTACTCTAGTAACAATGGTAGACGTGCATACATGTATAGCGAGATTCAGAAAGGAAAGTAACATTACGAAAACATTCCAAGACATAATTCTATTCAGTATGAAATTAGCCCTAATTAGATACTGTATGTTTATATAAAGCTTGGAGTCATATTTCTAGTCTTTGTATAATACAGAAATCACATAACATTTCCCTCTAAACATGAAAGAATGTTATATTTTTATTAATAAGTACCTAAATGCCTCTACAGGCCTATAAGTGTTAAGTGCCTATATATAAAGGGATTATAGGAGGCTAGTCCACATTCTTTTAAGATTGCTTTGGATAGAAGGAAGGAATGAGGTAGTGAAGGAAAGAAGAAAGGGTAGGAAGGGAAGGGAAGGAAGCATGTTGGCATTACAAATATGTAATAGAACCAGATAATCATCTGACCTTTGAAGTAAGTTGAATCCATGTATGAAAGGGAAGTATAGTTTAATGATAAATGAAAGATACTGTATTTATCAGAAATGCATGTCAGAAGGAATGAATTAGTGCCATCTAGATTGCTATGGGAACTTAACATAATAAACTGATAATAAAAACTTGATAATATATAAATACAATGCTCATAATTCATAGGTTGGAATAATACCAAATTATTTTGTTACTTATGCTTGTGGAGTCATGCTAAAGTAAAGATGCTTGCTTGGAATGATGAAGTGAAAGGTATTATGGAAGAGAAAATGCATGACAGTAATGATACAAACTGAAGTTGTTAATCTGTTAATAAAAGGCATTGTGCAATTGGTATGTAGTGAAAATGGACAGTTGTAAAGAATTCATTCAAGAAGAGCAAGAAATAGTTAAGTTTGAATAGGATGCAGAAAATTCATAGGGATCTAATGGAAATAAAATAGTTTTGAAGTAGACAAAAAAAGTGAAGAAAGCTTAACACAAAGTTAAGTGGCAGTAAAGGTAATAATGGAGAAATGAGATGTGAAATGTTAATATAAATAAATGCTGTAAATGTTAGTTATCAAGGAAAAATTGGTAAGGTGAGGCTGCAACTTCTGATGATATCACTGGAAGGTTATTGTCCTTGTTCCAACTCAAGACTTAAAGTTGGAACAGAAATTGTTCTATTATTGAAACCTTTGCCCAGGTTCTTATCAGTCGATAGATGGGATAGAGTAATACTGGTATTTTGATTATATATGATGCCAGCTTCCTCATTTGACTTATTACTTTGGTAACTGACACTTTCACACTACTCTATATTTATCTGAGGTATCCAACCTTACTTATTGGGATCAAGCAATGTTTCCTAAAGCAAAGGTAATGGGCCAAGGAAGGCAGTGTGGTTACTGTATTTTTTGGACTGTAAGACACATGTTAGGTTTTGGGGAGGAAAATAAGAAAAAAATATATTCTGCCTCTGCCTACCAGCATCCATGGTATTCATCTGGCTAGTGTCCTGTCTGTGTGTGAGAGAGTTGAGGGCTGTTTGGAAACAAACACTATTTGCTGTGTGAGCAACAAGGAAGGAGACAGAAGGATCCTGGGCATAGTTTGTTCTATACTAAAGCTGCATGCTGTGCTGATATCTGAAATTAAAAATGAAAGTAAAACTTCTCTGCTGAACTCCCAAGCTGGAAAACCTGCTTTTGGTATCATATATTTACTTAATGTGTTATATTATATATAAAAAGAAGTTATTGAATCCTACTGAATCAGTTACTTGTGTATGCTTTCTGTATGTGATTGCTGCTGCAAACTGTGATACATCCTTGCAGCAAATAGCAAACAGCCAGGTCAACTTCAGCACATGATTCAGCATGAGCATGAGAATGAGCAGCGGATTGGTGGTGGATCAGCCTTTACTTTTTACTTTTACTTTTATTGAACATCTATCCCGCTCCCAACTCCACAAAGGGATTCGGGGTGGAGCACAGGGAAATATTAAAACATAATACAATATATACAACACATAATTTACCCCTGCGCTAAAACCCAGTGATTAAAATAACCAAATTAAAATTTAGACGCTAAGGACGTTGGGCAAAGTGAGATCAAGCCTCCTGGAATACCCCCAATTAGCTGCTGGGATTGCCACAGACCATTGCCTCCGCCGTGGCTCGCGTTTTTTTGCTACATTCAGTGTACAAGACTCACCCAAATTTTCACCCTCTTTTTGGGGGGTGGGGGGTGAGGGGGTCTTATACTCTGGAAAATATGGTATTTATTTCACTGAAAAATAAATCCTGCTCTAGTTCAGTTAAATAGGCTCCCAGTAAGTACGCATAGGATCAGAGCTAGAAGATCTCCAATGTCACTTCCAACTCTGTTGTTTTGTTATTTTGTTTTGCTATTGTTATATGATCCGCTATAGTATGATACTTGAGATACTTGCTACATCTCCCACATTCTACTTTTTTAAATAATATAGTCCTTGTTGATCTTTATCTATAAAAAGTCATCAGGCCTCATTTGAAACTAAAGTGAAAGTTACATCTGCCTGATTCATTTTTGTTGGGTATCTAATGTAGAATGTGTGATACTGTATGTTATAAAGTGCAACTATTTAATATTTGGGTATGATAAATAGGAGCTAAGGCACATCTGGTCACAAATGTGAGGTAGGGATACTACTTCAAAAGAGAAAAAAGACCACCAAATAGTAGTTTGACCAAGCGAATTCAGAATATAGTAATGTAATGAATACTAAAAAGACAGTCTTAAATTCTGGGGGGAAAGAGCTTTGAGGTCAAGCCACGAACTCCAGGGATTCTTCTATAGGTCAATTGCTGAAGAAATAGGTTGTGGAATGCAGATTGAGAAAGTCTAGCAAAAAATTAAGAAATGAAAACAAACTTGGAGAAGTCTGAGAACCAAGTGGTCTGTAATGAAACTTGAGCTTTCAGTTTTGAACAGACCTCTTTGCAAGTAAGTTAGATTCAGAAATCTGCCTTTTTAAAAAAACGTTTCCCTGAAATGTTTGTTTTCTTTTTGAATAAATGCAAGTTGATGAATACATAATATCTATATCATCCTGTCTCTATTTTTCAGATATATGAATGAATATGTGTCAGGAGAGGAATGTTTACTCATTTGGGGGGGGGGATCTTTTGTCCTACTGAGCCTTCCTGAGAGCAATCCTCTCATGGTTTATATTTCACCAGAGTTCAAGAAGAAGTAGTTTGGGAATATGCAGACATCTTTGTTGCACTTTAAAAGCTCCCATCCTTAATTTGGCATATGCTTTCGTGGATTACAACCCACAATGGATGCATGAAATGTTATCTCCCTATTAATGTGTGTATAGTCATCTCAAATGGGTGGGGAATGAAGGATGGAACAAGTAACGTGACATCACACTGAAAATTGTTTCATTTATTTACTTGTGTCTAACGTCATGGCACAAGTGCAAAAGGCCAGGGTTTGCATCAAGAGGTTTCACCTTTTATGTCACTGCAAGCTGTAGCAGATAGGTAGGAGAAACTGGATTGCAAAATATACAATCTATAAGAATTACATCTGATCATAAATACATGAAAACATTTGAGGAACTGTGATCTTTGTTCAAAATAAAACTAATTGATAACAGAAACATTTCAATATTATTAATTTAAGCAACATGTAGTAAAACAGGAAGCCATCATCATGGGACAAACTGGAAGTGACAGTTTTACCATATGAAAGCTTATATTTGAAATTTCATATAAGAATTTTCCTATTAAGTCACTCGGTTTGATGAGCACTTTTCAAATGTGAAGAATGCCTAGTTCTCAAAGACACAGCAAACTGGGCTACTAAATTGTATTTTATTTATTTCTGAGGAAATAAATGAAGGGAGAACATGAAATACAATTTTCATGGGCAGGCTTGCAAGAAAAGTAAAATCAAATTTTTATTACACATTAACAGATCTTTTAAAAACATAATTTGTCAGCCTTAACAGCAAATATGCTATTTAATACTCCAGATTAAAACAAATAAATTATAATTTACCAAATGAAAAGTTTTAAAGTTATGCAACAAAATGTAAATTGCTGTGTCAATTTCTTTGTTTTACATTCAGGAAAGTAGCACTCTTAGATTTTGTATACAAAAATATTACAATGTATCTATATTTTTAATTATTCTATTATAAAATGAAAAAGTGGTTAACATTTCTCAAAACAATTCTGTGGTTATGATATTTTTGTCCAATTTGATTTGGAGACAAAACGTATACTTAGTTTGAGGGCAAAAGTCCCAAATGTTTATTCAATGTAAGGTTTAAAAAGTCCGATGCACAATATAAAATTGTATTTTCCCACTGAATGCTTGCCAATATAAATATTCTAGGATCTCTTAGTTTAAAAAAGTCTAAAAATCCTTGAGTTACAAATATAATGGAACCTGCCAATTAAATTCGTAACCTGAGGATTCATTGGAGTGAATCACGTAAAACGAACTTGATCAGTCTCTGCTTTCACAGGGAGTGCATATGAGGTATCTCAGTGTGGGGAAGACAATGGGGAGGGGGGGGCTAGCAATTTCAGACTACCAAAGGTCTCTTCTGACCCACTGAGATCCCTCATCTTCCCTCCCCTGGGGCCCCACAATTGGTCCCCCTCCATCCTACCATGCTGGGTCACTTATCTTGTGAAGATCTAGCAAACTATCTCTTTAGCCTCTCTACTGCAGTTTCTTTACTCTCTTTCAGTGTCAGTGCGAAAAGAATTCACAAGCCAATGGGAGGCTTGAAGCAATGTGATTTTGCTGCCCCAAAGTTTCATCGGCTTGTAAACAGTTTTTGGCTGAATCTCGTGCACGCCTTGGTCTGCCTAAAACAGAGGACTAAGATACTGTAGTGCAGTGATGGCAAACCTATGGCACGGGTGCCACAGGTGGCCTGCGGAACCATTTCTTAGGGCACGCGAGGCATTGCCTTGTCAGCACTAGCGTGTATGTGTGCACTGGCCAGCTGATTTAGGCTTTCTTTTGAGGCCATTTTTCGCCCTCTGGAGGCTTCAGAGAAGCTCCTGAAGCCTCTGGAGTTGGGGAGGAGAGGCTGTTTTCACCCTCCCCAGGCTCCTCTGGAGCCTGGCGAAAAAAGCACGCCAAAGCAGGGGGTCACGCACATAGCATCATGGGTGTGGCACGCCCACGCATGACCCCCCTGTGCTCCCCCCGCTTTTGGCATGCGAGCCAAAAAAGGTTAGCCATCACTGCTGTAGTGTGAGATCATACAAGATTCATAGAGCGAGATCTTGTGCTACTGATCTCACATGATCTTGCACTACTTTAGGCCTGTTCTCGGTGAATGTACCAAAGCAGGCAAAAGAACCAAGGGCTCGCTAGATCATTGCAAGGTAAGTCAGTTTCCACAGGCCCAGTGTCTGTGGAGACCCAGCTGGTGGGGAAGAATAGGCAAGGCAAATGTTGCAGTGGGTCTGGTCATTCGTGTGAATGACTGTTGTGGAGCTGTAACATTCGTAACTTCAGGGCTATGTCATATGTACTGGGGGGGGGGAGTTTAATGTTGTAACTTTGAATGCTGCTAAGTGAACTCTCTTAACTCGAGGATTACTTGTAGTTTATTAGAATTCTTAAGAACAATCTGTTGTTTTCCAGGATGTAATTAAGAGACTTCAAAAACTCTTATCTATTTTGCTTATCCTCATGCTCATATGCCATGTTGAAATTAAATTTTGAGTGCTTGAATTCTATGTTTTATGTTCTATGTAATGAAATGGACAAGATGCCATGGTATTCATTTTCCAAATGAACCCAGGAGACTGTGATGAGGATCCTATGAAGAAAGTTGGGAATTCTTAAAATCAGGTAGAGATGTTTTCTGTTAACCTCAAGGATCTTGACTTTGGATAGCAGCTAAAATGCATCTATACCTAATTCATTATTTCCAACTATGCAATTGTAGCCTTAATATTGGTTCTTTAATTAGGTAAACTTAAAGCTCAACCCCAACCCCCCAACCCCCAAATATGAATGTTGGCTTGTTATTGTATTGATGTTGATGTTTCACAGATAGTCTGCCACTTATGCTCACAATTGAGCTGAAAATTTCTATTGCTAAGCAAGAGAGTTGTTAAATTTTGTCCTATTTTATAATCTTTCTTGCCACATTCATTAAGTGAATTACTGCAGCTTTTAAGTTAGCAATACGGTTCTTAAATGATTCTGGCTTCCCCACTGAATTTGCTTGTCAGAAGGTGGCAATAGGTGATCACATGACCACAGAACACTGCAACCACAAATATATACCGGTACCAGTTACCAAGTATTCAAATCTTGATCATGTGACTACGGGAATGCAGCAATGGTCATAAGAGTGAAAAACAGGCATCAGTGACTTTTTCCAGTGCCATTGTAATTTTGGTTACTAAACAAATGGTTATAAGTGAAGGATGACCTGCATATGTTTAAAACCTGTTTTTACAGCACAAAATCAACCATGGGTTATACTAAAAAGTATATGATAAAACATACATCAATTGATGAAAGTCTAGGAAATATTCCAATATACATATAAACAACAACTTCAAATTTGGGAATGATATTATTACATTTATTTTCCAGTAAGTGGTGGGAGACATAAAAGAAGACAGATTTACATGTCATCCTCTTTGCCACCTATGTTTCATAATCTATGTGGAAGATAATGTTGGAATAAGAAAATGTAGAATTTAATGAATGATTCATATAAGCTTCAGCCCTAAAGTTAAAGGCAATGATTGCATTGATGGAATCTACAAAATGCTGGATTCTATATAATAGTCTCACACTACAGCCTGATGAGATGGGATGCACATTGCCAAAATCCAGAAATCTCTCCTAACACACTTAATGTATTTACTGTCCAATGCAGTTAGACTCTGGGCAACTTGCAGAATATGTATTAAAATACCATAATAATATCTAAACAATAAACAAATACTGTACGGTAAGACTAAATCAGCAGATTTGAAATCAATCACCCCAAATGAAGGCTTTATAACTTCCTGGAAATTTTAGATTGAAGGCCATCCTCACCTTTGAAGGTAAAATATTACATAGAGAAGACGAACCCTCACACTTTGTTCACTAAGACTCTTTCACATATAAGTGTCCATCAAAATGTATTCTTAGGTCTCTTCGAGCTGCTGATTTGGAAATGGCTTTGTTGATAGCATTCTGAAGGAATAAATGAAATATCTCAGTCTCAGGATTGCAAAGGCATAACTCTTTTGTGGTAGAACAGAAGTGAATTGGACTCCATCTCCTTAATTATATCCGTAGTATTTTATTCATAACTATATTACAATCATGAGCAAAAAATATTTGATTGAACTGCAAAGTCAGAATGAACAATAAACCATGGGTAGTTTAATTCACCAAGTTTCCGGTGCTAAATATTTCATCTAAAATACATAGAAACGTATGGCAGAACTTTTATTTAAATTCAGGTATTATATTACAGTGGTGGCATTATTTATACAGTTTTGTTAATTCGCTTAGCATAAAAATATATTATTTTAAAAAGGTCCTAATGTTTTCATATAAAGTGCTTCCATAAACTTTGTTATTAGAAGTCTTCTTTATTTACAAATAAATCCATGAAAACGTACTAGATGTATACTTTTAAAAATTGTTTTAAAAGTAATTGATTTAATCTTGCATTTTAAAATAATTTGAACAACCTCAAGGGCATTTTATGACATAGTCAGCAAATATGCAGATTATAATAAGGTTTATTTGCAGCAACCAAAGAACTGCAAGCAATTCATTTGACTCATTTTTTATTTCATGTAAAAAAGAACTGGTCCTTATCTTAACCTTTCATTTTTCATCACTCAGATAGGATTCATTCAGCCAAGAAGAATCTCACTCAATTTATTGCTCTCCAGGTTCCCCAGTATCCCCTTCCTAGAATTTGTGGGATTGTATTAGAAAGTAGTTTTACTAAATAGTGGAAATGCATAGAATATTGCTAATCAGAAAAATTGAATTCCTTTGATATTATTTTAAGATTGGGAGAACAGATCTCTATTTGAAACAGATGTTTACTGCTGACCATTACTGTCAATGTGTGTTTAGAAATAACACACATTTTGGTTGTTCAATGCAAGATGTACCAGTGAAAATAATGCAATTAAGAACTTATATTCAGGAAAACATGCTTCTATTAGTACATGATATGCATGTATTGGAAGTGGGGAAGGTTTCTTTTCATAAACAATAGATAATATAGAATATTAAAATACAAAACAAACTGGGATTCTACTGAAAATACTTTTTTAAAATGTTACTTATTTACTTCTTTTTTACACCTATAAGAATTTTTAAGAGAAATAGAGAACGTATTAGTAGCTCAAGCTTATCATACATAAGTTTGATAAGCTTGAGCTTATCATGTATCAATGTCCTTTGATCTTCTATAAACCCATCATGTGACCAAAGTGTCCCTGTAATGGAAAAACAAATTGTATTAATTGAAAGCAAGGTTTGTTATTCAGATAAAGTTTTCTATCACAGTATAGATGCAGAAGAAATGCACTGCAGTAAGATTTGAAGTTTTGTCAAAGTTGGAAGGTTATAAATACTATGCTAAAAAAATCAAGTTGCTGACAGCCAGACACTAACTAGAACGGGACATGTTCATTCAAATAAAGGCTGAACTGACATCCAGCATGAATTGCTGAATAAACCAACCTGGTTGGATTAATTTATCACATTGATATACAAAGCAGGTTTACAGCCTGCCAATGGTTGGTTCCATATAATTCACTATTAAAACCAAATAGGTCACATTAAATCTTAACACAATATGTGAACTCTAATGCAATTTCCAAAAATCCTATGTTTTCTGAATTGAATCTGCAGTATGTTTTTATTTCTTTTAAACAACATAATAATGGCTTTGGTAAATGCACAATGTCCAGTTTTCTTTTAAAGAAGGGTCAGGGAGACAAAATGAGAATACAACTAAAATAGCTAAACTCTGTTTTCGATGCTGGTAGCTCTCTCAGCTACTATCTACAAAAACATGTTCCATGAAATTATATAATCCTTCTTTAAAGCTACAGTATTTATGTAAAGAAATACCACTTCAGCTTCTCAATGTTTCATAAGTTTATGGCTAATGAACTTTAGAAATACAATGCAGCCAACCTATCCAAAGATAAAAGACGTAGTGCCTTCTTTTTCAAGAAATTGCTGTGGATTGTATAAGGAGAACCTACTTCAAATATTACATAGAAACAAAATAAAACATTTACTAATACTTAATTTTCCCATTTATCAAATTTGTTCATAAATAACTCTATTTTCACTGGTTTCATAGTATTGGAATATGAAAGGAGATTTCAACTCTAAAGCTACACTATTATGAAAACAAGTTAAAAATCATACCCTTATTTACTTAGTTCTAATTGTTTATTTCCTTATGTTGCTCTGACCAATTGTACTCAGTCTTAATTTTTTTTTTTAAAAATGCACAACTGGGACTGGGACTAAGAGCCTCACTAAAATATTTGGAAATTTGCACTAAGAATTTTGGCTTGGAGAAATATCATCTTCCTTGGGTTGAAAGCAACTCTGCTTAACCTCAGAACTCTAGTTGAATTAAGTTATGTCTTAGGTTGAACATATCAAAGAATAATATGCAATTCTCCCCTCTTCCAGTGTTGTAGAAATACTTCTAAAATCTCTTTGTAAATCTCAAATGTTTCCAAACAGGAATGGAGTAATACATGCCTTAACTTGCATTGAGATTAATTTAGATGACTGAATTCTGCTTTCTAGAGTGTGTTTGAAAAACGAGCCTGCACTCCCTATATTTTCAACCTAATGCAGGAAACATATTACTTTGCACTCTGCTAGCATACCAACAAAAACCTAAATCAATCTGCTGTTTTTATTTACATGCTTTATCCCTGCAAAATGTAATTGCTGTTGTTTTTTTATTAACCTTGTGTTTTATGGTTCTAATATTTAAGAACAAGCCTATCTTATGTCATAGTAAGAGGGTTAATATACTTACAGATTCGCCAGCAATACATCTTGGACACGGCTGGGCAGTAGCTTTGGCTTCATTATCCGTAAATATCTGATTAATAAGCACATATATACAGAATTCTCAAAACAATATAAAATCACCATTTGACCTCTTTGTTATAAAACAGTGTATCTAATAGCATAGATCCCATCTTATAAAGCATACCATATAACTTTGTTTCTCCTTCATAATCTGAGGATTGAACAATTCAGTGAGATCACTCTCCTTCAAATTCCACTTCACAGCCCAGTAATCCATAAAACAGTTGCTTAATGGATGGCAGGGATTGATTGCCTGTTGAACAGTCTCCAAATTTTTGCACACTCGTTTCTGTAAAAAGAAAAATAAATTAAGTCTAAGGGCTTTTCCCATATGCTCCTTATACATGCATCTTGCCAAAATGGTTTGTTCTTAAGAATTCATGATTCTGCCTCTATTGCAACAACTTATAGCATGACCATGAGCAATTGATGGTCATTGTTCTTACTTGAGAAATGACTTATCTCACTACGTATTATAAGAAAACTGTATTAAGATACAAAAAAAATAGACATCATATTGTCAGGCATAAAAGATCTCATTAATGTACAATTAAACTGACTTATTGCTCATATTTATGCACAGGAATCTAGTCAACTAGCAGCATTATTTTGATGCTGGATAAGGTTTAAGAGTATTTAAGAGGGGTTGGACTTGACTGCTTGTAGGAATGTAGAGCCTCTAAGCTAATTCCTCTTTTGACTCAGCCTCCTCCCCCAGGCTCTGCCAGTCCTTCTCTTTCACATATTTACTTTACTTTATTGTCATTGTACGTATATACACGGTTTACACATACAATGAAATTCACATAATACCCAGAAACCAGGCTCAACACCTATACTAATCCCCAAAACACACCCCATCCATCAAAAAATCCCCACTCCTAAACCATCCATCCACACAACAGACCAAGTAGTGCTGTGCAATAGTTCGCTGATGGTGACCCTTTAGTTCATTGTTGAGTGCAATTATAGCTCTGGGATAAAAGCTCTTCATAAGACGTGTGGTCCTAGTTTTAATTGTTCTGTATCTTCTGCCAGAAGGCAACAGTCTAAAAAAAATTGTAAGCAAGATTGGAAGAGTCTCTGAGAATGTTATGCAACTTCCTCAAACAGCGCGGTGTGAAGATGTCATCCAAGACTGGTAGTTGGAGCCCGGTGATCTTCTGGGCAGTT
>JAPKID020003244.1:0-12529 GCA_026931265.2 Tropidonophis doriae
GCCTCTCCGCTCAGTTTCTGACTGCCGCCGGGCTCCCCGGTTGGCAGTCAGAAACCGAGCCAGAAACATCGCGGAGAAGCTTCTCCGCTCTGTTTCTGACTGCCGCCTGGGTGCGTATACTCAGCATATAAGATGACCCCCGATTTTTGGTTGACTTTTTGGGATTTCAAAAGTCGTCTTATACGCCGGAATATACGGTATTGGGTTTCTTCTTGTATCAAGAAAAAAACCCAAGAAAGTCCAGTTGCCTTTTGAAAAAGCACCTTTTGGACATCAAATATTTCCCACCCCTACTATATTGCATTACAGGGATAGGCAGATAATCCAGCAGTGAAATTTTTAAAATGGTGAGTCTGGGGAGCCAGATAAAATCCTGATTGCATCTCTCTGAGAAAGGGAATTGGGCAATGATTCTGAATATTACCAACTGCTTCGTTCTAAACTTCCTTCTCTCCCACGACCTGATCAGTCAATGCAGCCTAATCCCGTGATGGTGAACCTATGGCACACGTGCCACAGGTGGCACGCGGAGCCATTTGTCTGGGCATGCAAGGCGATGCCCTGTCAGCTGGCCAGCGCACATGCACATGCTGGCCAGCTAAATTTGCCCTTTTTTGCATGCTCTTTTCCCCCTCCCCAGGCTGCAGAGGCTTTATAGGAGCCTGGGGAGGACAAAAAGAGCCTCCCCACCCCCCCTCAGAGGCTCTCCAGAGGCTTCATGAGCTTCCCTGAAGCCTCCATACAAAATTAATCATGCCACAGCCTTTTGAGGATCCTATTGTGAAATCTGGTTCCTGCAATCATCTTGACATTGGTAGGGATAGCAGAATTAGTAAAGTTTGAATTATTCATTTCATTTGATTTTATATCTGTTACAAATCATCTTCCCACCCACCCGCACCAAAAAAACCTCATATCCTTTGAGATCTCTAGGAAATGACTGCATATTTCTTAAAATATTTCTTTTCTTTCCTAAAATATTTCTAGGCCCATTTGCAAATCAGGACTAGAGGCCAGAAGGATATTTTTTTTAAAAAATTCACGAAGCATTGACCAGACAGAAAAAGCCCTAACAAACAAGAGTTCAAAGGTGCACCTATGTTCAGAGGTGTCACCAGCACTCTGAATTGTAACACACATCATAGGTTGGTAGCTGTCCTCCAAGGTTTTAGGCAAAGAATGCCTGGAATTGCAGCTGGGACCTTCAACCTGCAATGCTTTCAGTTCTAAGCAGAAAAAGGGATTTACCTGCAAACAAGCCAGTTGATTTTCTTCAAAGACTCCAAGTTCCTGTTTTGTCTCAATTTTAAAGGATATTCAAAGGTCTGAAAAATGTATTGTACGCTGTTTCACAATCCAGAATTTAAATCAATGAACCCTTTGCTGCTAGCCTGTGCTGCCTGATGCCAATGCCCTTACTATATCTAAACTGGAGTTTAAGGTAGTAACCTGTTTAAACAAAAACAAAAACCTCATTACCACTTAGACCTCTTTAGAATCTTTTTAAGTGTAAAAGTGAAAAGTCTGAAAGCATTATTTCATTATGCTTTCTGAAAGATCCTAACCCACTAATGCTTATTGTTTCTTCTTACCTTGTCCCTTTCCCAAAGGCTGCATACCATCCATCGTGGTCAGTTTTGAAAGATGTACATACAGCAAGGCTTCTGTGTTACCAGTCAAACAAAGGGAGACAAATAAAGAAAAATGAAAAACATATAAATCAATCCAGAGCTCTGTTATCAGCTGCAAGGGCCTTCAGGAAAGCCTTTCCAGCCTTGCTGGCTGCAGAAGAAATGGGCTGTAATGGCTCCTCTCCTAACCTAAGAAAGTAAAGATTCTTGAAACAAATTATTTCAAAAGGATCCTTTAGTTAAGCAGGATGGTAACCATTAGAGGCAAAGCAGCATCTAAAAGACTTTAGGCTATGCAAGTGGGATTTTACTGATAATGACCCCTCCCCTCTGTCAGAATGCAAATTCTGGCCAATACATAAGTATGAAACTGTTACCTTGACTCTTCTGCCATGAGAGTCAAATAAACCCTACATTCCCATGACTGTCTCTGATTTGACATTAGAGTAAGATATCCCACATGGCTATTATAAACATTCCTCCAGAGTTACTGGGACCTCCATCTTTCCGGTGACAGGAAACCAGTTGTAAATCTCAGTTGTTACACGTACTGCTAGTAATTTAACTCCAAGCCTCCCCCCCTCCTCCCAATTGAATGGCAGTATCACATAAGGGATCTGACAAGGGCCAGCAAGGCAGGTGTTGGGATGTGTGAGACCTGGCTGCAACTGTCCAAAGGTAAGTAGTAGAGCAATTTTTACCTGTGTGCCCTGTGGGTGGGGTCTTAATTACAGCTTATTTGGGGGTAGGGCTTATGTTGGGCACATGTGTAAAAATCAAGCTAGGACTTATTTTTATGGTAGGTCATATTTTGGGGAAAACATGGTATGTCCAATGGTGGAAATACTCAATAATACTTACTACTGTACAATGGAAGAATGGTTGATAAACATAATGAAGTTGGCTTAGAGAAAGACATTAATAACTTTAATACTACGGAAACACTCTGGACTTTTTACACAAAATGGGAAAAAATCAAATTACTATATATGGATTTAATGATAATATGAATAGATTGTCTTAAAAGTGATCTCATGTTGTAACTGTAACTTTCATTTATATTTGCTGTAAAAGAAGTCAGAGGTTATTTCTTTTTTCTTTTTCCTTTTTATATTTCTATTTCTTTAGGATTTTTTTGCACATCTCTCTCTCTCTCTCTCTCGCTGTCTCTCTCTCTCTCCCTTTTACTCTTTATTTTATACTACTCTTCTACTTTAATATTGGTTCTCATTAGTTTTTACCATTTTGTCTTAAAATATAATCATTATTAAAAAGAAACAAATTTATGCTCCACTCACTAATGCAGAAGAAGTTGACTTTTATGATAAAATTCAATTTAAAATTGTCAGAATATGCAAGCTAAATGTACTGCTTGTGATGAAGACTGGAATGCCAAAATTGCAAACATGAACAAGGAGAATGTAGTAGATCTAATGGTTTAGCAAACTGAAATGGAGCAGGAGATCAACTTGTCAATTTCTGCTTCTTCAATTATTTCTTTGCAGCTAAAACTGTCTTCAAACAATCAAAATGACAACAATATACTTGGACATCATCTGATGATGTATATAGAAATCAGATTGACCATGTTATTACTAAAGGGAAGAGGAGGAGTTCAATTGTGGCATCAAAGAAATGACTAGGTGGAACAGCTCATGAGCTGCTCACATGCAAGTTCCATGTTAAGCTAAAGAGGAAGAAAAAAGACAGTTTCCACAATATGATCCTGAACAAATATCCATCATTTTCAAGAAGAACATCAGAAATCTCTTTGAAATCCTCAACATCACTGATAGTAAAGCAGAACTATGGAATGAAGTTAAAGAAGTTGTTAAGGATTAATGTGATTCACATACCAAAAATGAATAAAGAGAAGAAAGCAAACTGTCACAGCAAACTGTAAAAATTACCAAAAAGAAAAGACAAAGACAAAAAAAATCTCAGAAAGGAACTTAACAAAGAGTTAGAAAAAGCAATATTACAATAACAGCCATTAAGACAATTGTAAAGAAGGAAACAAATAGGAAAATGGTCAAAAGATTTATGAACCTAGAAGAAGGTCCCACCTCATACTAGTGTGCTAAAGGATGCCAATAGATGCCATTTTGGCATCTTGGCACTCCCCTAACCACCACTACCACACTCTCTAAGTAAGCAACATCGGTACAGGCAAAACCCCAAGGCAGCTATGACAAAGCATCAAAGAGGGAGAGGCTGAAGCTACTAAGCAGGTGGTTAAACTAAGTGCCTGAAGGACCCTATCCTGGGAGTCCAGGCACCTCAGTAGGCAGCAAGGAAGGTCTCAGCTGGGCTTCTCAGCAGACAACAGGCTTTCCAGGGGGGCAATGTAGCACCTGAAGCTGCTTCTGCCCTAAGAAGACTGGAGGCATCGTTGGGGCTCCTGTGAAGAGGGGCTCAGGCCCAGTTCCCATGTGGCACCATCATCCTTTAGCTGCTACTGGCACTGCATGGCTACCCAGGCAGCTTCTTAATGGGCAGCAGCAAGTGGGCAGGGTGAGGAGGGCAACCCTTCCTCTCTCCACAGCCCAGCACCTTTCCACCTCCTCTTCCACAGGTATCCCCAGAGCTGCCGCCATTCCTGCACCCTCCCTACCGGCCCACTTCTGCAGGGGAACAAAAGTTTGTGGGACTAATAAGAAAGTTCAATCAATCAATTCCAACTTCTCACAAAAGAAAAAGATCTTGCAAAGTTGGAATTGATTGAACTTTTTTTTTAGTCCTGCAAATTTTTGTTTCCCTGCACACAATGGTGAGAAACATGACAGAGGAACATGACAGAGCTAGAAATCAGGTAGGGAAAGAAATGCTTGGGGGAAGTGTGGACATCTGGGTGTTGATGGGTGGGGAAAGCTCTGTGGTATGGTGCAGCACTGCAATGGCGAAATGGGCAATGGAGTGGCTCTCTCTTCTCCCTGCTCCTCCTCCTTCTCTCATGCTGGCCACTCCATTTCCCTTTTGTGAGATGTGCTAGCATATCCTTCATGAGGGGGAGGGGATACATAATCTCCATACTGATATAATTTAAGTTTCTAAAATCGACGCATAAGCATTTGGAGCAATCTTTTTCTCTCTAAACAACACTAGGGCTGCAATTTTGGGATGGGATGGCTCAATGAAACACCTTGTTAGATTATTTTCAATGAATGTTCTCAGTTCTTCCAACTCCCTTGAAGACATGCTATATATCTTGGGTTTAGGGAGTTTGGCACCAGGTAGAATTTCTATTGCACAGTCAGTGGAGTGGTGTGGGGGGAGCTCATCAGAGGCTTTTTCACTATAAACCTCAGCCAAGTCTTTGTATATGTTTGGGTATGCCATGGGCTGGCATAGTGTAAGCAGGCATTGCTGTTTCTTGGTGCTCTGCCCCCTCAGTTTCTTTGTGTGGATTCTCAGAAAAGGTCTTAAATTGATACAGGGAATCTAATTCGTTTTTAATAATATTTGTTTCTGTAGTGTTTTTAGATGTTTTAATTATGCCTGTACACCGCCCCAAGTCCCTGTGGGGAGAGGGAGTGGTCTAGAAATTCGATAAATAAATAATTTATCTTTAAGCCTTTCATGTAATGTCTTAGAACTTGTTTTATTTTTATACTTTTGTTTTTTGTTCAAAAAATCCTTCAAAATTTTAACAGACTTTTGTAAATTCAATATAGGGAGTTAAGTCACTCTTCTGAATTGGTTTATATATTCCTTTTAATTATTAAGATACCAACTAGTTTCATTTGTATATCCAGTGTAGTGTCTCTTTCCATATTATTCTTGTAGCCTGTCATTAAATCCACTTTTAAATCAGTCTCAGTTTTGTCTGATAAAACTTGTTCCTCTTCTGCAACATCTTTTAAACACAGACTCTCAATATTGGCAGAGACTCTTAAAATTATTAATTATTAAATTATTAAAGTCCATTGTTCCCGCATATCCATCAATATGTCCTATGTTGAATCATTTTGCTCTGTTCTGTATTAGTAAGTCAAATTTAAGTGTTCTTTAATATTTAGTTCCTTCTGGTTTTCTCTATTGTCAAATCTTCAGAGTCCTATTATTTAAGAATCCAAAAGAGTATTTTCCATGACTCCCAAGTGACCCACAAAAAGCCTAGGTTGTTGCAGTCTCTACTCATGAGGACCAGCTTGCACAGAGTACAAGCGGATGATCTTATAATTCCTCCTTTTTCTGGAGAGATTTCACCAGAATCCACTGACTGGCTGCTGAGATCTTGCTGCAAAGTCATTTCCCATCCTTTGAAGAATATTTGATTTGCCACGAATCCTCACCAGATTAAAAAGTAGAGATTAAAAAGTTAACATATGTCCTGGAAAAAGGTGGACTCTCATAATTACAGTTGGAGTTAGGAGAGAGTGAAAGAGAAGAGCCGGTCTAGACCTATTAAGAATAAATCATAGCAAAACTGACTTTTTTTAAAAGGATAACCATTGAAATTTAATAGAACATTAACTTGAATAAAGCATTTGACAAATTCTCCCAGGACAAGCTTGAGCAAATCCAGAGGATAGTTACTAAAATGATAAGAGGGTTGGAAGGAAATTTATGAAGAATAGCTGAAGTTAGAAAAATAGAAGATTCCAGAGAAGCATGATAGTTCTCTTCAGACGTAAGAAAGGTTGTTATGTAGAACAAGGGGCAAAATCATTCAGAATTGTTCCTGAAGACTAGTAAAGAAACAATGGGGTTTAAATGCAAAGAAATTCATTTTGTTCTCGTGTTGGGAAAAATATTCTAGCAGTAACAGCTGCTCACCTTAGAATGCACTACTGTGTGAGGTAATACAGTCTTGCTGGAGTCATTTAACAGGCTAGATGTCTATCAGTGACACTGTGATTGTAGTAGTAGCACTGGGTATGGGGGGGTCATCTAGGTGATCTCTAAGATCTCTTCCAACCTTGCATTCTATGATGCTAAGGTTATTGTAAAATAAGGTCACATTGGCAGATACCTGACAGGAAAAAGAAACGAATGCTTTAAATGCCCTCTAGTGGAAAAGTCAAGCAATAGTTTTTCCATTTGCAAATGATAGACTTTCTCATCACTGTTAAACACCTCCCCTCACATTTGACACATTTGATGTTATAGATCCCCACAAAGGGCTGTTAGTTTAGTTTTCACACTACTATAAGCTAAAATTTTGTTCACATTTTCTATCTTAGCGGGTTTTTTAATCAGATCATGTTATCTTAATTGCTTAATACACCTTTTCTGCTGAATTCTGTTGTGTTCTGAATTCTGGTCCACCCGTCCTTCGTATATGGCTTTATGTATTTTGCCATTTGATATTGATGTTTTTGGGTTAAGAACTGTGTTGGTGCAGTGGTTAGAAGGCAATACTGCAGGGCTAACTCATTGCTTGCTCCAGGAGTTTGATTCTGAGTGGCTCAAGGTTGACCCATCCTTCCATCCTGGAAAAACAAGGACCCAGATAATTGGGGGCAATATGCTGACTCTCTAAATTGCTTAGAGAGAGTTGTAAAGCACTGTGAAGCAATATGTAAGTCTAAGTGCCATTGCTATTAATACCTCATGCCTTTTGTCCCTGTAAAGATGGAGACTAGTCCATTTGCAACTAACAGGATTGTCCTTGTGATGTCCTGCATAGTCTGCTGAAATATAGTTTGCTGTAATAAGTTCTAATATCCTTGGCACATCTGATCCTGTCTAGTTAAGATTTTATTTGTTTATATAGTATTCATCACAGTAGTTGTATAGCATAGTTGTTTCCTGTCAGCACAGGAAGTGAAACACTCAGGCTATAAGAATGTTTTTTATGAAACGGAGGAGAAAGTACTTCCTAAACCTGAGTGGCAGGAAAAGCAGCTAGCAAAAGTCCAAAGAGTTCTCCCACGCATTGTCTTATGCAACCAAGTGTGCCACAGAAAATACGTAGACATTTCAATTTCAATTTTCAATTTATTAAATTTATAACCCGCTCCCATCTCCCCGAAGGGACTCGGGGCGGCGTACAGGGAAAATTTAAAAAACACATAATACATTAAACAAACCCTTTATAAAATTAAATTAAACAACATTAACCCCTGTACTAAAACTCTTAATTAAAATATCCCCAATTAAAATTTAAAACTAGGGGAATAGGGCAAAGTTCTATTAATCAATTCATATATTCCTTATGCGATTCTTACCTTCTGCAGTTTAAAAAGACGTTATGGCTAATTTTTACACATTCTCTTTAATACCTACATTATACTTTTCAGATTGTTTGTCAACTACCACGTATTGCTTACATTTTCCTCATTTCAGCGGCAGTTATTCTTTAAAATCTAAGATCATAAATTTGGCAAGGGAAAAAAAATGTCCATAACAGAAGGTGATCATTTGAATTTCAAACTGAATCTTTCTTGCTTTCTCCTCAATTAGACCAAAACATGTTGATTTAAAAGGTTTGTGTCTGTATGTTTCTTTTTTCAAACTTATTTTTAGACAGAATAATGGCCCCCCTGCTAGCTTGGCATTTGCTCAAAATTTTTGTCCCTGCAAATCAAATCTGTTGCTGGAATTTTTCCCTTTGCTTTCCCTACTCCCCCTCCTCTCCCTTTCAAAATACCAAGGCACATTAACCAAAAGATAAAAAGGTTGGTTGCTGATATTACAAAGCGCAGGGCAGGTGGTTAATGTTTTTTTTTAGTACAAATATCTGATAAGATTCCCAGGGGACGCTAGAAGCAAAAGGATGTTTCAACAGAAGTGAAACATTTGCATCATGAGTTGGGGATAACCCTATTTTTAATCTTTACCCTAAGATTTGTCTAGTAATTAAAAAAAAATGTTTTTAATGACATGAACAGAGATTGAGAAATCTGGACATCTAATGGGCTATGAAATATCATGAACTGGTAAGAAATTTGCTATTTAGGAAGCAAATCAGAGCATCTATCCATCTATAGTACTGACTCTTACTTTCAGATAGCAATATCTTTCCTCACTGTACTTGAAGTAGTTGGGAATTAAAATGTCCATGTGCAAAAGATATGCTTCCCAATTTTATATTTGTGATAGTGGTTATTCTTCTACAGTCTACAACCTCCAGTGGCATCCATCTCTTTAATTATTTGGGCCTAACTAGAATTTCTGCCTCCTTTCTTTTTCCTCATCTTCTTTGTGCATTTGATTATTAATAGAAGAAAATGGCAGCCCCAATTGCTCTTCATCCTTCCTGCTTTCTACTCCATATTTTGACCACTATTGCAAAGAATAAGAAAACTCTCAGCAGCCAGAAGTAAGAGCCGCATGAGACTCCATGTTTTAACAATTGCCTTCTTAACGGATTCACCCAACTGTATTTATACATTTCTTCTTAGGCATTCTGCTTTGTTGGAACATGTGTGCTTTGTTTTTAGTATATTGTACAGACTTTTTATATTTATTATTATTAGGGATTTTTATTATTATTATCATTATTCTCTGAATTCATGAATTCTGATCTTTGGGTGGGTAAGAGCATTGTTTCTGGAAATAGCATGACAGTCACTTATATTTTCAAACCACGTCCCACAGAACCTTTGGATTCTCCAAGAACTTGATTGGATTCTTTTGAGACCCTAAGGTACCCTTTTTCTTTACATTTCACGATAACATTGTCTCTTCATCAGGAGTTCTGGGAACTTTTCTTTTAAACGAAGAATTTCCGAAGCCTGGAAAAAACCGAATTGTATCAACTGAAAGTTTATGAAGTCACCTTCATTGGGAATCAAGGGAATAGCCTGATAAATGGTAATACTAAAATACTCAGCAACTTGCACTGCTGAAAAAGCAGTTGAGTACAATTATAATTAATTATAACATAGCTTCTTCTTTATCTAGGGTTCTCTCATAATATAAGAAATTGCTAGCTGAGTCTCTCTGTAGACAAGAGTTAATGGTAGGTTGCCACCTACTGGCGAACTTTGAGAAATCTCCCTTGGCAAAAAGTTCCTTCAAAACCAAAGTAGACATTCTTGGGCAAATGTATGGTGGTGGTAGTGGTTATGATGGAGGTTTTCTAATCCAAGCACTAGCTTTCAACTTCAGGGGTTTAATTCTTTCCAGGCATCCTGGTCCATTTGTAATTGCTCCTACAATTATTATCACCAGGCAGAATTTCAGGAATACAGGTCTCATTGGAGGTGGCAATTTACAAGTGGAAAATGGCAGGGTCAGAAAAGATTAAACAGGGTTCTCTTCAGATTCAAAGCATCTTAAGAAGTTTCTGAGTAGCACGTGGCTCTATTCTGACAAGGGGAGAATTTGTTCTATTTGCCAGAAGATGATCTTCCAAAGATAAGGTATGCTTTTAGGATATAAAAAGGAAGCGGTAAAGGTTCCCCTCGCACATATGTGCTAATCTTTCCCGACTCTAGGGGACAGTGCTCATATCCATTTCAAAGCTGAAGAGCAAGTGCTGTCTGAAGATGTCTCCATGGCCATGTGGCCAGCATGACTAGATGGCGAAGGCACACGGAACGCTGTTACCTTCCCATCAATGTGGTTCCTATTTTTCTACTTGTATTTTTACATCCTTTCGAACTGCTAGGTTGGCAGAAGCTGGGACAAGTAACAGAAGCTCACTCCGTTATGTGGTGCTCGGAACTGAAACCGCTGAACTGCTGACCCTTCTGATCGACAAGCTCAGCGTCTTAGCCACTGAGTTGGGAACGATTAGCATATATGTGCAAGGGGAACTTTTACCTTTTGGGAAATACAGTATATTTAAAATGGATTGGACTACAAGACTACGTTAGTTTTCCCCCTGCAGTTAGAAAAGCAACATACTTTCTTCAGAGTGTCATATTAAAAAAAATAGCATTAGGGACATGATAAGACAGAGCATCTAAGCATTGTACTCCAACACAAAGATTTTAGGGGGGGGGGCATTAACAGCTAAGGAAAAAAACCACTTTGTTCAGGTATTTGCCTGTCTTTTAAAACTTTTGCTGTATTAAAGCAAGATTTCATGCCTTCTATTTTTTTTCTGTCTCCAATAATCTTTGGCCAGGTGTTTTGAATGTTCTTAACTTGATTATGGAGGGAGTGACCTTCCCAAATTTGTCCATATCTGATATTGGAAGATATACCTTATCTTGACACCGAGTGCCCATTTTAACTACATTTTACTTATCACCATTCATTTAGTGACTGATCAAAGTTACAACAGTACTGAAAAAGTGACATATGACTGTTTTCATACTTATGACTGTTGTAACATCCCCATGGTCTCATGATCAAAATTTGGATCTTTGGCAACTGGTGCATATTCATGACAGCTGCAGTGTCCCAGGGTCATGTGATGCCCTTTTGCAACCTTCTGACAAGCAAAATCGCCCCGAGTCCCTTCGGGGAGAGGGGGCGGTCTAGAAATACAATAAAATAAAATAAAAATAAATAAAATCAATGAGGAAGCAGATTCACTTAGCAACGGTGGCAAGAATAGTCATAAGGTGGGGAAAAACCTACTTAGCAACTGTCTCGTTTAGCAACATAAATTTGGGGCTCAACTGTGGTCATAAGTCAAGGACTAGCTATCCTGTATATAAAAGGAACAAATGTCCAGTCTTTTAAAAGATTCAAAAGATCTTTTCAATTGAAAGATTCATTTAAAATCCTGAAAAATTACTAGTACTTTTCTGTTTTATCATTTCTCAAAAACAAAAGCAGCAGCAGTTGTTGTGAAGAGGGTTATAACTTGGTTGGTATATTTTGTGTTAATGTAACTGGGGCAAGGTCTTTCCTAACAACCTTTCCACTCTGCATAGTCTTGACAGCGATAAGAGAAGCATATAGATCTGGCCTCTTTTCGTATATTCCAATCAATGTATCATGGAAAATTGTGTGTCTTTGCAAAACAATACTTGGTCCCAATAGAAAAGTTCCTTGCTTGTTACAAATAAAAATAACAGAAGCATCATCCTTTTTTTGGTGACCTTACTGGGTGCTTCATGCTCTTCTTTTTCTTTTTTTTTTACTTAAAATTATCTGTCAGACCTGGATTCTCGCAAACACCACAGGAAGATCCAGTACGATGGAGATCCTGATATAATCCAACCTTCCTCTAACTGCTGAGCTTCAGGTACACTAAGGAATATCAGATTGGGGAAAGCTAGAGCAGAATCACTCCCCAAATTTGATCCTTGTATCTCAGCAGAATCGTCCCAGCATGATCATTCTTACTGGTTTGCTACTTATATGCTATCTGGATGCATAACTGCAATTAACTCCAGAAACTCTAAAATATACCTATCTATTCTTTAGTAAAACTAATGTTTTCCTATTCATATTTTGGACAATGCAAAGTGACAAATATCATGACATACATTTTCCATTCCTACCCATTTAATATAAGAAAATGAATATACATTTTCTTATTCCTATCACAATTTCCTGCATTGGTGTCAGGAAAGTAACATTTTATTTGTTTGATTTCTATAGCCACCTATCTCAGCAAATATTATTATACTACCTTCCTTGTCAGGAATTCAAATAGTGGTTCTCTAATCCAGCACAAGATTGTCTCCCTTTTAAAGAGGGAGACATCACTATTAGACTATGCTAGAGCAGTAGAGACTAGCAATAGATACAGGATACATAGTTGTGCACCACAACTATGAATAATCAGAATAAATATTATTAGTCTTCTCCCATATTATTTCAAATTCCATTAGGTGAAATATACAGATTTACAAAGCTTAATAGCTCTTGATCCTACATCAGAGAGTGAGGAATTTGTGAGACTTTAAACGTTTGTTGAGCTACTATACAACTCTGTATCCTCATCATAGATCTGGGGGGGGGGGGGTACGGGTGTTAATTAAATAAAATCTGAAATTCAAAGGATTTCATCTTTACACCACAACATTTTTAATTTGTCCAATATT
>JAPKID020003245.1:0-12528 GCA_026931265.2 Tropidonophis doriae
GGGCAGGGATGGAACCACCTGACTGAACCGGGAGGACGGAAACCACAGCCACTCAGTCTTGGAAGGGTTGAGCCTGAGTTTGTTCCTGCCCATCCAGACCCGCACGGCCTTTTCACAGCTCTAAGAAGATTCAACATCCATTTGCACTCTGATTCAGGTGATCCGGAGGGCAAAGATCCTGAGGGCAAAGGCCCCCAAGGGGCCTCAATGACTCTCAGAGAGCTAATGACCCGCCTTGAAAGTGCTAACAACCAAATGACTGCAAAAAATATAAATCCTTCCATTCTACAGCATTCAGTCAGAACTGAGGATGCTTCTTAGATAAGAAGCAAAACATCTTCAAGAAAAAAAGAAGGCTGCTTGTTGAAAAAGCACCTTTGGGACAACCATGACCTGGATGATTGGAAATCTCCATAGACACTGGAAATTAAAAATAATATATCACTGTTAGAGGAATGAATCCCAGCACTGAGCTCAAGCCTTTACCAAGACATTTTGCAATCCAAAGTGAAGGATAAGGTGACTTTCCTTGTTTTATCCAAAAGTTAATACTCCAGAGCTCTTAAAAGTAGCAGAGTAGTATAGCAGGCATGGGATATGCCACTTTCCAACATCTTACTGCTGCTAGTCATCAGCATTTACTCTCTGAAACGAGGGCCCCATTCTGTAGGGCCAATTCTGTAGGAGCTGAATAAATGCTATTCCAAATCAGATTTTGCAGATACTATAGAGAGTGCCAAATTCTGTTAAATGTCTGATATGCTGTGATACTTTCAATATCACTAAAATAAACCCAGTATTAAGAATTGGAAAGTAATTTTTACAAATTTAATTGGATGCATCTTTCCTATATGTCATTAAAAATGGAGCTATGAAAAATGTGCTTTATTTTGTTTCAAGAATATGTTTTGCAGGGAAATACTTTTTCTACTGATTCTACAATTTCTATATAGTCTGGATAATTTTGAAAATATGTGTGTTTTTCATAGATGGTGTTGAAAAAGACCAAAACTCAAGTAATGCTATATAACCTTAGACAGGAATATTGCTGTTTTTCACATATGTATATTCATATGCACACTCATCAGTTTTTACACAATACGCTTCCTCTGAGAACATGGCCTGGATGTTTCATTTTAGCTGATTCATAAAAAGAACTAAACTGCTAAGATAACAATGTGCTGTGACAGCTTGTTTAAGTCACTTTCGAAACTCAAATGTTGACGGGGTGCCGTTTTTGTCATGCCGTGTTTCTCCAACTCTCCCCACTCTTAGTTTCAGTGTGCGAAACATTGGAAGAGGCTATTCTGAGTTCAATATGATGAATTGAAAAGCAGTAGTTTTAAACCATGTCAAACTCACATCATCACAGCAGTGTCACGTGACATATCGGGACTCCCCCCCCCTTTTGCTAAACCGGGCATGGACGTGGCCAGTGTGTGATGCATCTGGTCCACAGGCCAGAGGTTTGGCAGCTCTGCTCTAAAGTATCCTCTGATCACTGTTTTAGAGCCTGCAACTGTGCAATGATGTTGTTGGTATAATAAGACCTGCAACACTTTTTGCAGCCATAATTAGTACCTCAAGATGATCAGACCTCCTTTTATCAAAAAAGGAACATTTACTGTATTTTTCAGAGTATAAGACGCACCTATTTTCCTCTAAAAAGAGGCTGAAAATCTGGATGCGTCTCATACACTAAGTACAGCATTTCTTTGCCTCCTGAAGCTCCGCCCCTCCTTCTCCAAAATGGCCATGCATAGCCTTATGGAGGCTTTCAGAAAGCTCCTGGGGACTGGGGAAAGCAGAAATGAGCAGAAAATGGGCTGTTTTTTACTCATTTTTGCCCCCCTTCCGGAGCACTCTGCAAGCCTCCCAAGGCTATTCATGCCTTTAAAAAAAACTGCTGGTTTTCGCAAGAAAACAGGCTATTTTGGAGAGGTTTGAAGAGTGCAAAAACTTTTTTTCCTTTCAGAAAGCTGTTTAGTTAGAGGGATTGATAAGAATTACATTGGTCAAGTGCTGTGCCACCAGAAGCAAAGTTTTAGGTGCTACAGGTTGTCAGCGATTTCCTTCTCCAGTACATGGGATAAATACACCTGGAAACATCTACCTACTCTCTCTCTCTCTCCCTCTCTCTCTCTCTTCCCTACCTATCTACTGTATTCCTCTCTATTTTTCTCTCTCTATCCCTCTAACTACCAAACTACCTATTCTCTCTCTCTCTCTTTCCCTACCTACTGTATTTCTCTCTCTTTCTCTCCCTCTCTATCCCTCTATCTACCTACCTACTTTTTTAAAAAAATTGCCTCTTCAAAACCTGGGTGTGTCTTATTCTCCGGTGCATCTTATACTCCGAAAAATATGGTAATTGCTTTCCAGCCTTTTTGCAAATTTTGCGTATGCCGTCATGTCTGGTTTTTTTTTAAAATAGAGCTAACTGCTGATAAGATGTGCTGCTGAACCTACAGTTCTTTCCGATTTTAATCCACAATGATATAATAGGACTGAGTAATCCATAAATAAACCTGAGAAGATCATAAAAATATAGAAATAACCCTGATCTGACCAAGGTACATGTTAGTCCAGTGATTTGTTAATCACAGTTGCCTCAGATGTCCTCACAAGCAGGAGACAAAGAGATACTTCTCTCTCACTGTTATTCTCCTACAATGCTACTCCCACCCCGAAAATAACACTGAATCTCAAAACAAATGATCCTCAATTGACCTGTCCTCCCTGAATTTACCCAATCTCTTTTTGACACCTTCCTAATTTACTGGCCATCACAATATTACAAGAGAGTCTTTTCTCTAAACAAGATTTGTTTCTTTTTCTCATAAGAAAGAAGTTAGATGCTCCTGGTCATTTTAATTTTTCTCCTATGCACTTTTAAAATCTGTTTTATCCTTTGTCAAATATAATGACCAGAACTGTACAATGTGCCAGATATACAATGCTTTGTATATGGTATTTTTCTCTCTTAGTGATTCCCTAGTTGTTTTTGTTTTGAGAGAGCGTGAGTTGCTGCATTGCTTACTAATCTTCGCCACTGAGCTGCCCAATAAAAATCCACAACATTTTCCTTGTTATAAAACCCATCTGTGCAGAAAGGAAGTCAGGTTGTTTGTTTGTTCCAAATGCATCATACTTTAGACATTTCAACTGAATTGCATTTGCTACTTGACTTAATATTTATTCTGTTGAAAGAGTTCCTTTTTGAACATTACTATCATGAATATCACCTGCAAATTATATCAGTCCCCTGCTTGCCCTTCAGATTATGTACCTAGATTTAAGTTACATTTAAGCAACTTACATTTAAGATGCTTCTGTCCTGTGCACATGCCAGCTTGACTCTAAAATGGTTTAGTTTCAAGGTATTCGATCTGGTCTACAGATTACTACATTCTTCCATTGAACAATTATCCACCTACAATAGCTCCCATCTTTCTGTTTCAGGAAAACAATTGTTTTTCTTCCTGTGGGCAGGTCTTCCTGGACAGATATACTTTTATAAGTGTGTGTATATATGATCTGTGCATACACAAAAAGTTGTTAAATTATGGTACAAACAAATAGCTATATATACAAAAGGTTGTTAAATATAAGAGCACAAAATTATCAAAATACAGATATATCCAAACACAACAAACACCTTTTTAAAAAATGCAGCAAGCACTCAAATGTTTCTAATCCCTTTACCAGAACTGCTAAAATACCATGGTGGTTAAGATTTTTGCTTTTGGGAAGGGAGGGAAGGAGGAAATATTTTCTTAAATAGGTAGTTTTCTAGATTTTGGTTAAAAAATTAAATCTAGATTTTTTACTATTTTATCAGTCATATGAGGTATGAGAATTTCACTTCCAGCTTCAAAGTAGTCTAAGAAAACTTATGTCCAAACTATTTTCTACTCTGCATGGTTAATCACATATTTAATATTAATTACAAATACAGTATAACTATTAACACGAGCAGCATTCTATAGGAAAGCTTGGGAACCCATTTTCACTGGCAGTGCACTCGGGCAACCACAGGTATCCCCCAACACAAGTGATGCCATGCTGGCCACACCCATCCTGGCCATGCCTCCTCTCTGGAGGTCAAACACAACTCTGATGCAGCTCTCAATAAAATCGAGTTTGACACCTGTGATCTAAATGATTCTCCTTCAAACAGCGCTCCAGTATTTGAAGGGAAAAAGTGAAGTGCTGCATTACTCTGGCAGCAGTCCAGAGATCCTTCTTACGCATAAGACAAACTGCATAAAACCTAAAGTGCATGTAATCTATGCCACTTGCAGAAAGAAAAGAAAGAAATGACTTAATTTGATAGCAGATCAAATTCTTTAAAGAATTTCCATCTGTTGTGCAATGTGATTTCTTATTTTACTTTTACATCACCTTAATAAAACTGTTGGTTATGATAACTATATATCAGTTTATTTCAAACTAGAGACATCTCATCTTGCATGCATTACCTATTATGTTAAGCTAGAAATAACCTAGAATATAAAACACATTGCTTATATCAAAGGATCACTCAGCTGTGGGATTTATTTTCTAAATCCTGAGAATAATATATCCAATTTTAAGCAAGCTTGAAAACAGGAATAGACAATCTCAAGGAAAAACATCACAATGGTGCAAAGTTATACAATTAAATATGGTACAAAACAGTTCATATAAAAAAAATTATCATCTGAGTTCTTTGTGCTACTGTATCAACAAATGGAGAACCAATTTGGTGTAGTGGTTTAAAGCTTCAAGCTAGAAACTGGAAAAAGTTTAATTCTAATCTTGTCTTAAGCACAAAGTGAGCTAGAAGACCTTAAATCAATGACTTTGTCAGTCCTAAGAAGGAAGCAATTGGCCAACCACTGCTGGAAAACCTTCCCAAGAAAATTGAAAGGACTTGTCCGTAAGCACATGGCCCGACTTTCATATGTAATATTATAGTATGAACAACCATGATTAAAAAAGCATTCCTGTGGTTTTGAAATTAATTCAATACTCCTCCAAATGCTATCAAATTTAAGATTGTGCAAGATAGTTAAAACAGGACGTCTTGTTTTATATAGTATGAAAAGAGACGATCAAAACACATTCATTGTTAATGAAAATTACTGAGAACAGTTCAAGAAAATCTTACGCTTCCTCATTGACTTCCTGCCCATTTACTGATTTTACAGCTAAGATCCTAGTAGGATGGCCTTTGGAAAGCAGTTAAAGAATTAGTGTGGGATCTGGTTAGTCTATCTTGCCCTTATTTAACTGATAGCTCCAATTTAACACCTGATATAAATTACTACAAATGTACTGTATATGCATTCAATTCTAGCCAAGTCTCTTTTATATTGTATATATTGCTCCTTTAGCGTTAATATTTGTTTCCCAAGTGCTGAACTAATTTTACCAGACGGACTTGTAATTCTTGGGATGCTGCATTTTTCTATTTATAAGGGAAGTAAAAACCCATTACTTACCAATATGGTATAGCCCAATCCAGTCTGTGGGATCCACTTCTTCTTTAATATCCCAGAAAATGATGAGGTTCTGAGATTGTCCTAGAGTGTATTCATATATGCTTGCAGTCAAACTAGAGCGACTCTCAGAAGTCACCAGATCCGTGTCACTGTTGGCACGCTGCAAGTTCACGTTCTCAGCCACAGTACCCTGAGATGCAAGGCTTTGGAGGTTCTCTGGACTCAAAGTGTAACGTAATTGTGGATTACGCCGTCGGGCAAAAAGCAGATGTTCTCGGGTAGAGCTGGTCATCCTGATCTTTGTTTATAGAGAAACTGTTTCACTTACAAATCTGTAAAGAACAAAGTGCAAACATTAGGAACAAATTCTCACATAAGACTAAACGTTGAAACTTGGTTAAAAATGCTAAAAGAGAAACAAGAATGAAAAGAAAATTGAAAATCTACTTTCGTCTTAAAATATCTAAAATCTTCCTTTCCTAAAGAAATCATGTTCACAATACAGGCTTAGCTAATTTATAAAACTTTCACTGGGAAGCTTTTGTTTCTTTAACTAATTAATTATCTAAACAATGGGATGGGATTCTATTGTTATGGACAGCAGCAAGTCAACTGTTTTGAATTAAAGTCATTAACAGACAGGGCTGGCCATGCTATTAGATAAAACAAGTTATCTTAAGATGACAGAAAAGGCATGTAATTGTTAGGTATTTAATTCATTATTATTTTATATTTAATTCCGGATAATATATTTTTGTTTTCTAGGGTAAAATAATTTGTAGAATTTTCCCAGATTTTAAATTTGATTCATCCTTGGCCTGCCACTATTGCACTGGAATTGTATGTTTATCCTAACAGAGATACTGTTATGGCTAATGCATAATGCTGGAGAATGCAAGTGTATTTTTAAGGATTAAAATGAAGAGATATGCCTCAAGATGAAAAAAGGACATTCTGTAAATGTAATGTGGCTATAAAATGAATCCATAAAAAACTTTCTTCTATCCTCCACAATCTCTCTCCCACTTGATATTTTACATTTTTAATGCATTATTTTCTTTTTTAGAAATTGAATCTGGCATGATCTTTTTTTAAAATTAAAATAAGAGGGGAGCAATCACAATATAGAAAACTATGTTTATATATGAATGTGTGTATTCATTCAAAGAGAAGAAGTTGAATGCAGGGACTTTAAATCTGAAATGAGTATTTTTCCAGCAAATAATTTTGACCTACTTTCCATGCTCAGTAAGTCCAAATTTCTTCATAGAAATAAATCACAAGTTTTTAATATATAATTCAATATAGAAATAACATATTTAAACCATATTTCTCTGTCCAAGATCAAATTCGTAATAAAGTGAATACCTGTGTTCAACCAAAAAAGGATAACTATAGAACAGTCATACGATCAAATCACATGGAAGAAACTTTCTTCAAATATATTATATTTGCAGCATAAAGAATTTGAAAATCTAATCTTCTTAAAATGCACTAATTCATAAATTTGAAAATAATCCTTTGATGGATTAGTGTTATTTCACATTCATAAAAAACCTATTTAACATTATTTAGAAATAAGACCATTAATTTGTTAAATAGTGTATTCTAACTTTTTATTCCAAATTACAAGAGCAAATATCATATCTTTAAGTATCTGTATAAATAAAGAGTTGGTTAAGGAAATTTTTCAACAACTTCAAAATAATATAGAGAATTTGCTGGTGCATTAAGTCCTAACTGGGAAGTTAAAAGTTATTTTAATAGGAAACAAGGAGCAAATTTCCCACATCTATAATAATTCCAGAAATTGCCTCTGGGATACAAAAATTTGGAAAATAAAAGTATTAGGTGGCTACAGCAGTGTGTTTGGTTTGGAAGTCTTCCCAGCTGATTACAAAGAGTATATTAATCTGTATAAAAGGAAGCATCTTGTCAAATGGGAAGGGGACAGCTCTTGGTGTCTTATATGTCATCTGAAACTATTTTCACCTTACACCTTTATGACAGCTATTGTGTAACTTGACTATATTTCAATCCAGTCATGCTAGGAAAGTGGAAACTGCAATCTAGCAACATCCAGGCAGGGGCAAGTTATCCATCATTCTATGCACTTCTGGCATAAATTAATAAAAAGCACAGAAAACAGTGACATATAATGAGCAAAAGAAATAAAAGGCAGGAGACGAAAGAAAATCTAAGGGAATGTTCTCTGTATTAGCAACATTCATGATAAGTCTCCATATTTTTCTACCCTTGCAACATCTGCAGTTCTATCATATTTGTCCACCACTTCATACAATACTCTTGGTTATCAATTTCGTACAACCAGGCTTACCGTTTTTCCCAAATTCACTAGTTCTTCATGTATTTTTGTTGTGATTTAATTCATATCCATTTTCTGTATATGACCACTCATTTTTTTAATTCTATCCCTATTCAATTTTTTGAATTTTTAATACATTTATATATTAAAAATTAAACCTTAGAATTTGATAAGAAAAAAAACCCCGATAGTAATAAACATAGCCTCATTGCTTAAGATTGCATAACATGCTAATCCATGCAGTACTCCCATATATAACTTATTTTTCAGCCTCAGCTTTGTAATCAGACAAACGAAAATAAAATAACATAGAATGGCTACAAGTGAGAAAAATAGGATTGTGTTTCTCCACTTGAGGAAAGAGAGAGAGAATCTGATGGGAAGCAGCTGAGGAGAGAAGAGAACACAGATGCCATGTTTACATCTCTAAAACAGAACAGTGAGTGGGATACGTGGTGATGCGGGCCAGAAGGACGTACAGACTAGGCTTACTCAATCTTGCCAGCACCACTGTTTATGTCTGTCAAATCAGCTCAGAATCTAGAGAATAGAGGAGACCAAGAGGAAAGTCAGCCATCTCCATTCTACAATAGTTCTTTATTTTATTTCTTGTTTCATGAAAAGAACTAGGTCAAGCTTTAAAACTCAGGGTTTTTTATATTGATTATAAAATCAGGGAAAAAAATATGCAACATTCATTTCAGGAACATCACTGTTGCTATAAAATATTCCAAAATAAAATTATGCAATGGTATTGAAACTATAAAATATTAACAGCAATAGGAATTAATTTAGCACAAAAACAGAAATATATTATTTTATCCTCCAAAAGCAAAGATACTTAGTAAAAAATATAAATGACAAGCAACTATTTTGCAAAAACCTAAATTGCCACTTCTGCCCTTCCTCCAACATAAATTGCCCTCAATTATACAGTATCCCCCATTTGTTTTCCCCAGCACAACTACAAGTCCTGTGAATTAACAATCATACTGGTAAAAAGTCAGATTCCATTATTTAGAATTGCTTTTTTTTTAAATGCTTTTGAAATGCTGCATGAATTAAAAAGTACCAAATGTAGCAATTGAAAACCTCTCATTTATACAGCTTAAGAACATCATATCTAAAAATTTCAGAATATTTTATTATTCCCATTGCTGTTATAAAATATTAAAAGATAAACATTGCTGTTTCGCTGATCATAACAATTGGCCATAACTATCTTTTCATGCCCATTACAGAATGGGTAGGATCTGCTTCCACCTCCACGTATTAATAGTTAAATGAATACAATAAATCACTGAACAAACTTCTTATTCTTAAGGCAGAACAAAATAAAATGCCAACAGAAGTGCCCAACAAACTGAACTTAGTCCCACTTAAAATGATCATTATTAACTAATTCTATAATGCAATTCAATTTGGTGGGGATGAATCAGACTATTTTCAATCTACTACTGTTGAATATTTTTCCATAATGTTTTCTGCTCTGTTTCCACACAGACATCTGCATGAATATGCATAAATATTCATATATCCCTAAACCATATTTTATCCTTAATAACACATTCCCATATTTTTCTTGTAATATGCTTACATTTTAAAACGCACTTTTATTTCTTTAGCCAAATTTTCACAATTTGGAAATCAAATAAAATCCTGGTAATTAAATCCTAATTAGCACATCTGATCAATGAAAATTCCTTGCCAGATCTTAGCAACTACATCCTCCCTGGGAGGGAATATGCCCAATGTTGACCCCGTCAACATGCGTGCATTGCAGTCATAATCCAGTCCACCCACTAATGGTCCTTTTCTTCTCTTTCCTTCCACTTTTCCCAGCAAGAAGAATCACAGGCTTCTCCAGTGAGTTAGAGGTTTGCCTAATGTGTCTAAAATACAACGATTTGAGCCAGGTGATTTGTGCCTCCAGTGAGCACTCTAGGTTGAGTTGAAGATCCATTTGTTGGGGGGGGAGTTTGTTATTAATGTAATTCTCAGGAGTCTTCTCCAATAACAAAGTTTAAAGTGTCAATACTCTTCCTATCCTTTTTCAAAATCTAACTGGCTTCGATAGAGTGCCACACAGAAAATCATTGCATGCACGGTTCTGATTTTTGTATGCCTAGACACATCTCAGTTACTGAATTATTTTCCAAGGACTTCATTGCTATTTTACTAAGTGACAGTCAGTCAGTAAAGTAGTATATTTTTACTGCTTGTTTCTTTGCTGTTAAACATTAATCTTAAAAAGCAGAGGCTATCTATCACTTCAGAATTTGTTTATTCTAAGGCTAGTTACTACACTGCATTTGTTGATTGGTTGATTAGAGCTTTATCCCGCTTTTTTGCTTTATAAGTAATTCAAGGCAGCAAACATATCTAGTACACCTTCCACCTCCTGTTTTCTCCACAGAGTTGCAGCCCTAAAGTCACGCAGCCAGCTTTCATACCTACGTTAGGACTAGAAGTCATAGCCTCCTAGTTTCTATCCCAGCCAGCACCATAACCACTACATCAAACTCAATCTCATTAGTCATTAGTCTGAACTTCTTTATATTTAGTTGCAATCTTGTATTTACATATGGTCCTTGATTTTCATTGCTAATCATTTATCAGAGTAGCACTATCAGCATAACACACAGGTCGTTGGTTTCAAAATCATGTTCATCATCTTCCAATACAGCTTCTTTCAATATCTATTCAGTATATTTAGTTGAATAAATAAGGAGATAATATAAAACCTTGTCCAACAACATGCCAGTCTGTAGCCAGTTTCTTTCTCATTATTCCACCCAAAAGTAAACACCAAATGTTTATCAACATAAGCAGTATGCAGGTCTAAGTTAACATATAAAAATGAAAAAGACAGATAACTGGCTATTCATATTTTCATTGATGTTCATTCTCTCACATAAGAGAATTACCATACATTTAAATCTTAATTAAGTTTGAATTAAACTTGCATTAAAACTAAGATTTTTGGTTGTATTGAACACCTCCTCGATTTTTCCCGAATGATACATCTGTTACTCAGAAATGAGTTTCAACTGTATTCAATTGTATTAAAAGGCTTGCTTTTAAATGCTGGTAAATACTTAGAAAATTTACCACGGTGCCTTATAGCTCAGAGCCTGCACAATTATATTATTCTACTCCATTTACTAGATCAGATGGTTAAACTTGGATAAAGTTCAGTAATTCTAGTATTTGGGAAAGCTGTACACTGAGAATACAGTTCTCGATATGTGTCTCAAATTTAGCAACTCAGAGAAAACCCTTAATGATCCCTCAACCTGAGAGCTGAACATAATGGCTCTATTTATGAGGCAACTAAACTTTCTTCCGATGTAATAAATGTCACCATACATAGATTTTAAAAAGTCAGAAATGCCAACCTTTTCCCACACCTCATTTCCCCACAACTCACTGGCCATATTCAGATAACTGCATCCTCAGTTTTATTAGGCAAATGGTGAACACAATCATCTTGGTTACCTCAGCAAAGTACCTCAGCAGTGCAGCACCTGAGAAACCTTCTTTGGACTCAGAAGCTAAGCTTCAATGGAAGACCACTTGGTAATGCCAGGGCTGTAAGCTGGACTGGGAGAATGGGGAAAAAAAACATCATAGAAGAAGGAAGTGGCAGTCTATTTCCACACTGATGCCAAAACACTACATGGAGTATCTAAGAAGTAGATCTCATAAGTGACTTTCTTTTTTCTTAGGTAAGAGTAAAATCTATGATAATACTTTTATATTATGTATGAAGCCTTGGGAGGAGCTGACACCTTCAGCAGAAATGTCCTTAAATATTTTCTTATGCACCTAACCCTTTTCCTTTCTGTAAAAAATTTAAAAAACCAATAAAACTTTTTTTTTTAAAAAGAATCAGCTCTTCTAATTGTTGGCTGTCTCAACGGTGGCCTACGCCGCTGACTATCGTGGTGACAGGCAGCCAAGGCTCCAAATACGCCTCCTGAGAATTGCAGGAATTTAAAGCCGTTTCGCTGGTTTGGAAACGGCGCGATGGGCCCATAAATGTTTGCTTTTGCAGCCAGTGACTCCGTGTTCCTATTTTGGAGCGGGAATATAATTAACTGCCACTGATGGACCAGCCGTAAAAACCAGCGTTCGTTGGACTCGAGGCAGGCAGAAGCCAGAAGACAATTTTCCTGCATATTCGGGTATGGAATTCCTGGCCCTGTTCTTGTGACATGAAGGCAGCCTTCCACTATCTCAGGGGTTGCCCCAAAGAAGAGGGGGTCAGCTAGCATCTGAAGGCAGGACAAGAAGCAATGGATGGAAACCAATCAAGGAGAGAAGCAACTCAGAACTCAGGAGAAACCATTTGTCTGAAAGAATAGAATAGAATAGAATAGAATAGAGAATATAGAATAGCATATAGAGAAGAGAGGAGAGGAGAGGAGAGGAGAGGAGAGGAGAGGAGAGGAGAGGAGAGGAGAGGAGAGAAAAATATATAGAATATAGAATATAGAATGGAATGAAATGGAATATGGAATATGGAATATGGAATATGGAATGGAATGGAATGGAATGGAATGGAATGGAATGGAATGGAATGTGGAATGTGGAATGTGGAATGTGGAATATGGAATATGGAATATGCAATGGAATAGAATGGAATGGAATGGAATGGAATGGAATAGAATAGAATAGAATAGAATAGAATAGAATAGAATAGAATAGAATAGA
>JAPKID020003247.1:0-12528 GCA_026931265.2 Tropidonophis doriae
CCCCCCCCCCCCCCCCCAAAAAAAAAAAAACCACTGCAATTTTTCTTCAACTTAATACCAACCATTGCCATCGTATTTGCCCCCGTTACAACCTGAATTCTTTTTCCCTGCGGGCTGTATTTGAGGCTCAGAAAGCCAAAAATACAGTAGAAAAAAAATACTGCTTAGAGAACACGTTTTGGCAGTATATTGAACTCAAATACCCAAATTAAAGATCTCGCTGAAATTAAGCTTCATGGACTTAATCAGCACTCAAATAAAACTTCAAACAAACAGGAGAAAGAAGGGAAGAAAATAGCAAAGGAAGCCACTAACACTCCAGATGTTATTATTCTGAATATATCAGATTCTTGGCAACAAGACATAAAATTAAAAGAAGAACCTTCCATAAGTCAAATGAAGATATGTGCAGAGGTTATTCTTTGGGGTTCATATAGGACTGTCCTCCTTACACAATACTGGTAGAGCTCTCCAAACACTGATTAAAAATCCCTTGGATGGAGTCAAAAGTCTGGTTTTTGGCTTTTTTTTTTTGTTTTACTGTGCGTCCGATCACCTGTTTTCTGCCTATGGATGTTGGCCTGAATGTTCACTCCAAAAAGATGGGCCCATCTGCTTCTTAGCTGATTCTTTTTTTAAAAACAAAACAAAACCCTTTAAACAAATTCAACTAAAACTGGGCAAAGGCAAGGAGCAAGAACCTGTAATCTTAGCATCTGAGAGGTTTTTTTTTTTACTGGGATAAGCACCAAATGTTTTAAAGACAGTTCTTGTCCACTATGGCTAATTTGAATATTTCAAAGGGCTTCAGTTGGTGTAAAAAATAAAATAAAAATGAATTTACAAGGAGGATGGAAACATACAACTGAAATGCACCCTCTTATAGAGGTTGAGAGAGAGAGACGTAGAGAAGACCAATATTCTTCATATTTATACTATGTTTCCCTCCAAGAATGCAAAAAAATCCATACATCTAAACAATAAAGAATAATTTGACGATCTTGGCCAAAAAAAACCTACCCCAGTAGGGTGCAATTGTGCTTTCTCTCAGACCAATTTACTTAACAGGGTTGTGGTTTTCAAAAAAGATCAAACCTTGTTCTATACTAGGGAATAAGCAGATATCAAATAAAAATACTAAAAAAAATTCACTACCAACAACCCGATTTTCCCTAAATGCTGTTAATTCTAAGGATCTCCACACACCGACTGGTAGATCAGGTTAGAAGGTTGCTAAGAAAAAGAAGAATCAAATGTTCTATCATAGAATTAAAGCACAGAATTAACCTCCCTATTTTTCCTTTTTTTAAATAAAAAATGGAAGAAGCATGAAGGGAAGAAAAATTCCACTGTGGAAACACTGGTGACAACCCCAAACTAAAAATAATAATAATTAATTGATTAACACATGACTCTGTTGGCCAGAAACTAAGGATGTCAAGGGCTTTTGAAATTCCAGTAGCACAGGCACAGCGGCAAAGAACAGTATAACAGCCAAGGTTCAGTTCCATTTGGTGAGCCTTTGTTAGCAGCAATTTAAAGAGGAAAAACAAAAACACAGGGCACAATTTAAAAAATAAAAATATAAAGGGAAATGTCTCCCACCAGGGCCACGGAAAGGAAGGAGGGCTATGGAAAGAAACTTCGCTTCCCTTGGGACTTCAGAGCATCGTTTGAAAATACCTCACTATAAATATTTCACGCTGAACAAGCACACTCATTGTCTTCTACATTTTATCCCTGCACCTCAGAAACACCTGGCAGTTGTGCGTTCGCAAACACAATCGGAGACTCTTCTTGAAGGGAATGTGGAGTTGCAAGAAAGGGCATTTCCCATTTCCATTTTGCTGTACTGTTAAAAACAAAAACAAATGCAGATATGCCCTAAACTAAGTGCAAAAACGTCATCCAAATTAATAAGGGAGCTGCATCTCCACCTTAGATGTTACCCCATTTACTTCTACCTATTGGTTATGCGGCTTCAAATGCGGGTATACAAAACATAGCCGTTGATATTTTAAGAACAGTAACCACCTTTCCCAAATTTCTTCTTTGATTCCATAGTTTTAAGTTGCTCTATAAAAAGGTCTCCCAAGTCTGTCTTTTTCTTCTTCTTCAAGCATTTAAACAATACAAGACTAAAAGATTCTGGAAATACCTCTTGTACAAAAGTGATTTTTGTTTTCGTTTTTGTTTGTAAATCGTAAAACAACATTCAAAAAGGCACTTCTTCCTGGAAGAAATCAAGTTCAGAGTCAGGTCAACTGCTCTAATGAAGCAGGGTAGGGTGGGAAAAACACTCTGCATAGCAGGATGAGCTGGGAAGCAAGTGGAGGTGGAGGGGGGATAACTTGACTGGTGGAGTTAACACCGAGCATTCATATATTTTTTTCTTTTTGGCATGTTTCAAGGAAGAAAAAAAAAAAAGAGAGAGCAGAATTTTGCTTATGAAATGCGTCCCATTCAAAGCAGCTTCTTTTTCATCATCATTTCTTTTAAGACATCACCCGTTCACTTCACGGCGTTTAGTCAATCTCATGATTCAGAAGCTCTGGGTCGCGGTTGTCTTGCATGGCAAAGGAAGATCAGGAGCGTTGGAGGTTTATCCAGAGGAGTCTCTGGGACAGGCTTCAGGTAATGCAACAGGACAGGTGTTCAAGGAGTCGACTACCTGTTACACAGCTTGTGGAGCATGGTGTAGACTTCCTCCTCTCTGCTTAACCCTTCGAAGAAAGGAATAAGGTCGAGCAATTCTGTGTCTGTCATGTCGTCAAACCAGGACTGGACAGGCACCTGAAATAAAAAAGCAACAGCGCTTTTTATTTTATTGTTTTATTTTATTATTATTATTATTGTTGTTGTTGTTATTATTATTCATAAAATAATAATTCTGCAGCTGTAGGTTGCCTGAAGCTTTAAGAAACTTCATTTATCCCTATCCCACCTTTATTAATTTTAGAAATAATTCATTTGCTCCTGTTAAACCAGAGGTTCCCAAACTTGGCAACTTTAAGACTTGTGGACTTCAACTCCCAGAATTCTGGGAGCTGGCTGGAGAGTTCTGGGAGTTGAAATCCACAAGTCTTAAAATTGCCAAATTTGGGAACCTCTGTGTTAAACTGTCCTGTTTAACAATGGAAAACATGGACTGGATTGTGGTTGTATGTTGAAGAAAGACGCTCTCACACACCCCTCCAGCCACGAAGTTCCAGACAAAGCCATGGGGTCACTTGCATTATTCAAAGAGATGGTTTTGTATTTTACTCATTTACTCCTATCCCACCTTTATTAACTTTAGAAATAATTCAAGGTGGCAAACATACCCAGAACACCCTCCTGCTCTGAATTTCCTCACAACAACAACCAACCTATGTAGTGGATTGGGATAAGAAAGTGACTAGCCCAAAGTCACTCATCTGGCTTTCATGGCTAAGGCAGGACTAGAACTCACCGGCTCCTGGTGATGGACGCAATTTCATGCAGCTGGCTTCTGTGCATGAGATGGGACTAGAACTCATTGTCCCCTGGTGACTGGCCGAAAGTTACCCAACCAGAGGTGGGAATAGAACTCACTGTCTCCTAGTGATTAATGCACAGTACCACCCAGCTGGCTTTTGTGCATGAGGTGGGACTAGAACTCACCCTCTCCTGGTGATTGACCAATAATTATCCAGCCAGCTTCCATGCCTAAGGTGGGACTAGAACTCATTGTCTCCTGATTTGTAAACTGCTGCCTTAAAACTGGCTGTCACAACGGAGTGTCGGTGTTTGCGCATTGCATGGGTTATTTTGGACAAGGTCAGCCAAATAGTGTGAGCTTGGTTGTTCGCTTGCAAAGTTTTCATTACCCAACGGGGTAACATCGTCAACTATCTTATTTTTGTCCCTTTCTAGAGAGATGCTTCTTTCAGGGAGGACATCCACCCAGCATCATTGGATTTTCTTCCTTTGATTAACAGATGTTTTGTTATGCTTTTTAGGGGGGATGTCACAATTTGGCATTTCAGGTTTTATTTTATTAAATTTTGAAACCACACCTATTTATTATAACACAGAAGGACTCTGGGCAGGGCACAAATAAAATATTAAAAGATGCAAAATTTTAAAAGGAAAGGATAAATTAAAATAAATGTGTTTATTTTTAAGAGGGCTTTCAAGCTGCTAACCAGCCCTAGGGCTGTGTGTTCTCAAGACCCAAACAAGGCCAAAGAGCCAAGTTTTTATAGCTTCCCAGAAAGTCAGGAGATCGGATGCCCACCTCATCTCTGGGGGGAGAATGTTCAACAGGGTGGGGGCAACAACACAGAAGGCACTCTTCTATAATTCATAAATTTAATTGATGGTTTCTTCGGCAGATGAACGGAGAGTTATAATTCTCTAATGGCAGATCCCCAAATTTCTTATTAAATTGACACTCTGGGGTCTTTAAAAAAAAGAAAAGTCAACAAGTATCTCTCTAAACAGACCATTGTTAACGATGAGTCTTGAGAGTTCCTTGGGTTACAAGGAGATCCAATCAGTCAATCGTAAAGGAAGTAAACCTTGATTGCTCTTTAGAAAGACAGATCTTGAAACTGAAGCTCAAATACTCTGGCCACTAAAGTAGACCCTGATGTTCGGAAAAATAGAAGGCAAAAGGAAAAGGGAACAGTGGAGATAGTTAGATAGTGTCATCAACACAATGAACATGAATTTGGGGAAACTCCAGGAGGCAGAATAGAACAACAGAATTGGAAGGGAGCTTGAAGGTCATCTAATACAACCCCATGCTCAGACAGGTAACCCTCTACCATTTCAGAGAAATGGCTGTACTATCTCATCTTTAAAAACTTCCAGTGTTGGAGCATTTACAACTTCTGGAGGCAAGCTGTTCCACTGGTAAGTTGTTCTCGCTGTCAGGAAATTTCTTCTTAGTTATAGGTTGCTTCTCTCCTTGGTCAGTGTCCATCCATTGCTTCTCAGGTGCTTTGGAGAATAGCCTGACTCCCTCTTCTTTGTGGAGATATGTGAAATATTGGAAGACTGCTATCATGTCTCCCCTAGTCCTTCTTTTTATTTAACTAGACATCCCCAGTTCCTGCAACCGTTCTTCATATGTTTTAGCTTCCAGTCCCTTAATCATCTTTGTTGCTCTTCTCTGCACTCTTTCTAGAGTCTCCACATCTTTTCTACATCGTGGCGACCAAAACTGCATGCCGTATGGGGGCATGGCAACCCCGAGACTGCATTTGGTGTTGTCACTATTTCGGAGGTTGACATTCTGTTAGTTGAGAACTCTGGAAAAGTAAGGTTTCTGATGGTGTGAATAGAGCATTTTGGACATATCTAGTGAGAAGCTTAGACTCAGCTTTCCATTATTCTGTTCTCTTGATGTTTCATTCACTCATGTGGAAATAGCAGTATATTCCTTGATAACACAAATCATAGAATTCTGAGGGGAAAAAAGTTTATAATCCCTTTCTTTAAAAAAATTATCTGTCCTAGTGATTTAGATAAAGTGATTTAGACAAAGCTGTTATCTAAGTATCCGTTTGCTTAAATTACAATGCATGGTAAACAAGCAAATCTTAACACAATATGTTTTGAATCTATTATAAACACTATTATTTATATTTACCCCTATGTCCCTAATTACTAGTCTCACTCCTATCCTATCTACTACTATAGTTTTAAGGAAATGGCTTAACAAATTGATTGGCATTTAATCCAGTGCCTGCAATGGCATTTTATCATCTGGTCTCAAATGGAGCAGCTGATAAATAACTTCAGAAAGGTAAATCTTTGCTCTTTTTTTCTGTTTATTTTCAACCCTAATCCTTTGGATCATTTAGACAAATATTTGTGGTAGTGCAGTAGTTAGAATATTGTATCACAGTCTAACTCTGCTCTCAGCCAGAAATTGAATCCTGACTGGCTCAAAAGTTGACTCAGCCTTCCATCCTTCTGAGTTTGGCAAAATGAGGAACCAGATGGTTGGAGGCAATATGCTGAGTCTATAAACCCCTTAGAGAATCCGGTAAAGCACTATAGAGTGATATATAAGTGCTATTATTATTGCTATCCTACAATATGTCCTACTCCTCTTAAGTGAGTCTTCTCCCATCTTGATTCAACATCTCATACCTCCTAATTAGCTTAAACTGACCAGTCCATTTTAGGCTTACCTACCATCTTTATTCTAGCTAGAAACCAATAGTCCAAAAGACCATCTTCAACAGCCACTATAACTGTCTAAACCATTTTAGTTGTTAGAAATATCTTTTAACTGGCAGCCAAAACTTCATTCTTCAGCTTCTTCTCCCTAGAATCCTTTCTGATCTTAACATGTCCTCTGGAAATTTTTAAGACTTTCTCCTCCTGTGAGACACTATACAGGTCCTATTCATATACTAACAGTAAACGAAAATGAAGAGCCAAAACAGTTCACATTGCTCTCTTGGCCCCCTATTCACTGAGACTGTGAGTGCCTTAGCTGCCTGAGTGAGAACTGTTCCATCTGTTCCCAGTCTGCTTCCTTAAGGTACAGGTAGCTCTTTAGAGTAAATGCTTCCATGGGTTTAGGTATGTAGAAGGAGGTGTTCTTTTACAAAGGCAAAGAAATTCAGGTCCCCAATCCAATTGTACAGAAAGATTTATTGAATAAGGGTTCAAATTCGCATTCAACTTACTTATTTATAGACCAATAAAACAATGATTTAAAAGAGATGTCACAGCAGGTGGCAGCAGCTGTTTGACCTTGTCTGGATTAGGAAGTGTAGCAGAGTTGGAAATGCCAGGGGTATAGGCTAGACTGGAAACTCAGGAGTCCTGATGCTATATGATCTCACACACTGACTTTCATGTAGTAAGTTAGCCACAAAAGAAGCAGGGAAGAGCTTTAACTAGAACAAGAACAATTGATTAAGAATTTATGCTATTTAATTTGAATGACTGAGGGATATTCAAATTAGAGAGGTCAGGAAGCATTTATTAGGAAAGATTACCTAGGTAGAGGAGATGAATGAGGCAATATCTCTTTGCCTAGTTTCCCAAAGTCCTTCTCACCATTACAAGATGGGTTTTCTCAGAAATTCATGGTAGATACCATTTTCATCAACCGCTATTCATAATTGGCATATATTACTGTAGTAACAGTCTCAAGATTAGTTTCATGGTAGCATAAATGAAAAGGTGCTTTTACTCTCATGTTCTTCTTAGGAGCATCACACGTTGTGTTATTGATTCATGTAGAATCAATGCTTAATGTCGTACGCTTTTGGTCGACTCCAATAGTATTTCTATTTTTTTTAAATGATTATATGTCTATACAGGTGAATAGATTAATTGCTATCTTTAATACTCTAGATGACAATGGGAAGTCAAGGGACACAAAGTAAATCAGTGTCACCAGCTGTGCAGAATAGATAATGAGTAGGTGCTTCTTCTTCCCCTTAATTTGGATATGGCATTCATAAAGATCTTGTCTATAAACTGATGAACCCAACCTCTATGCATTAATTTAATTTGTCTTCTGAAACATTGATATAGGGAACTCTCGGGATATAATTAAGTTTGTCACATGGTGCAATTTTTAAATTTTAAATACCACTGGGGATGAGAAAGAATCTGGAATATAGGAGCTGTTGCTGCTGCTTCCCCCACCTGAATGGATCTGCTTTGCAGTTACTCTTGCAATTTTATGTCAAGCAGACCAATACCAGAGTCTAGCAAACCATCAAACTAGATTTAGATGATACAATAGACAGTGCTAAATTAAAGTACTCACAGCAAACCATAAGTTACACATTATGGTTAAAATCTGATCCATGGACTGAATAGAGATGATAGATTTTGTTCTACCACAATACATCTTAGTGTGATGCATAAATGCCATCAACTTATCAGCTGGCTCCTTAATACTGGGTTTTTTTTAGGTACATAATTATTGTTAGCTGTCTTACACTCTTGGCTTGTCAAGCAGCTAGGCAGATACAACATGGTGATCTCAGTATTGAGAAGCAGTAGTATGTACAGAATGGTGCAGCAGAGGGATGAGAATTATATTTTTTTTTCACAAAGAACTTATCAAAATCCAATAATTCTATTTCATTCACTGATTTCATATCAAGGTATTTCACCACCCTCCTGGCAGATCTTGGGAACATTGCTTAGGAACTTTGGCATAGTAAACATTACCACTCGCTTATGCTAATATACCTAAGATTAAACAGCGACATGTTTGTAAGAGTGAATTATGGCAGTTTCTGGAAGGTTGTTGACGTTCAATATTCCAGTTGATACACTACACAGATTAAGTGTGTACTAAATCAATGCTAATAAAAACAATAATTCAAATGACTAGAGCAAAACCTCCCCACCTCCTCTCTTTTGCCAAATGCACTTCCAGTGAAACACTTTTTAAATTATGAAGGAGTTACACATTTCCAGTGTTGCTTGAATATTAGTTTTACTGATGCTCCAGTATCAATTTTTCTGGGTAAAGTCCCTACACTACTGTACATACCATATTTAATAATTATTTAGTTTTCTAGGCCCGTCTACACTGTATTCTGCCTAAAATGGCATCATCCTGATTTCTTAAATATATCTTTCTATCCCTCAACCCATAGATTGTGATGCAATTATTAAAACATCACATTCATGGCTTGAGACCTACAGCTGTTCAGCACGACAATCGTGTTCTGAATACACCTCTGCTGCTAGTAACATTAGTTAGAAAAGATTTATGTTCACTGTCAAGCTTTTTCTTCAAATGAACTTGGAGAAAGAAAATCTTCTGTTTTCCACATTACATCAAGGGCAGCTTGATTTCAGCATTCCAATAATAATCGTGTCCTTCAGTTATGACAAGCAGCATGAATATTATTGGCAGCCTGAAAAGTGCATTTTTCTATTTTTCATGTTTCAATTCTGCACATCTGTTAAAAGAACGAATGATTAAATTTGTAGTTTTAAATAATTCTTCAAAATTGCATTTGGTTATTTAAGAAAAAAAAAGGAAAGGAAAGGGAGCTATTGCTAGATAGTATCCCAGCCATCTTCATTTCATAGAGAAATTATCTAATTTAGTCATATTTCTGATTAGCTGGGACCTAGATGAATGTTTGCTGATGTGCATTCATTTTACAGTATGAAGTTCTCTGAAAACAAAACATTGTGTAGCACATAAAGACATGTAAATAATTATATTAAGGTCACTGAGAGGTTTTTAGAAACAGCAACAGAGTCTGAAGAAAAACAGAAGGGATTCAGCAGATGGATTTATGTTACCAAATATCAATCCATACCTGTTTACTGCTGTACATAGGCTTTCAGGCAACACTAGATTTCACAGTTAAATGTGCCAAAGAATGCTATTCTTCCATTGTGTGGTCATTAAATTGCACTGGAGTGAATCTCTTTCCTGGCAATTTTCCATTTAATCTCCTATATTTGCAGAAATAGCCTGTTGCCATTTTTCTGAAGTACGTCTTGTGAAATGTGAGTCATAGAGTACTTGAATATCTGTTAAAGGGGTTTTAGGAGTGGGTGAAGAGGATGGGGTGTCATATTAACTGATTAAAACAAGCCACAAAATTCACTCAAGTTTTATTGGTTATCATACATCTATGAGAATTTAGAACTCCAGTTTTCCCATTCAACCCCAAAATAGGTAAAACAAGGTGGTGGCATTTTTCTACATTCTATAAAAATGTGGTGCTTTATTTCTTAAAAACAAAGCAAGTTATGGTTCTCTTTTTTTTTTTTTTTTTAGAATTTCCTGCTAAAAACATGTGTTTGCATTTTACAATCCAGATGCACAATATAGAAGGCAGTTTGGTGGCCTTATCATTTTTTTTTTACATATTATGTTTCTGTTACAGTAGAAATGATTATACGATATGAGTTAAGATACAGCAACAATGACCGTGGCTGTTGGCTTCACTCCGTTTTCATGCACCAATGCGTTTTGTTCACAGGAGCCATTGTATGATCCTTGTCTTTCATATTTTCAGGGCATGGCTTGCATATATATGAAATTTTGCAGGGCAGATAACTCCATGAACGTGTGCAGCTGAAGACAAAGCCAGAAGGTGCAATCCCCATTTTTATAGCAAATGGAAAAATGGCCTTCTGGCATCTGTCTATTGATGGATTTGGCTAGGATCTTTGATGATATATTGGCTCCTCTAATGAAAGTTATTACTTGGCTTTGGAAGGAGAAAATGGGCTCAGCTTAAAATTGGAAGGCCAGATTCCTGAAAGAAAGTAGATATGTGGGTGTAAATAACATCGACTTTGTCAGATGGATCTCCTTTAAATTGGTGTGTCACTTGTCTCTGTCTTCTGGCTAATGCTCTCTTGACTCTGTGCTTTCCTCCTTTTTAGTATTCGAAAGGCATACTTGCTGCACCATCTAAGCTAGGGTCTCTCTTATTACATTTACCTGTTTTATTTTTTTCCAAAATTGAGCCCTTAGCCAGAATTGTCTGAGCTGCTTCCACCTTAACAATTGGTTACTACCTGTGAGACTCCTCAAGTTCATTTCACTCGGCTAAATTGATTCCCACATGCTTATGAAGATTGCTTTTTTGCTGAAGGCCAGAGTGGAAAAGAACAGTCCCATATCATTGTAAGTGATAACGCGGCTCGAAAATAAAAATCCGTGAAAATAGTTGGCAAACCGGCCGTGTAGTTTTAATCGCATAACTCCTATCCTGTACAGCACCTTCCACAATTGTCTGTACTAGGCTCTTGCATGCTTTATCCTTTCTGCAACCCTTTTCCTATTTTTAAGATATTGATCAGGTTTAAATAGATCAGGAATATTCGAAATGTCAAAGCTGTTTGGCTTTACTGTATATAGGTACAGAATGTATATATGCATATACAGTATATGTATGTGAATATGAGTGTGTGTGCACGTATGAATGCGATTGTACTATAGGATCTTTAAGAAATTATTTCAGCAGGGTAGGAAGTTGTATACAATGCATAAATCTTTGATATGTGGCAGTAGGGTTGATACTGCTAAAAAAACCCTGAAGGGTCACAACCTCTTGGTGTAGAAAGTTCTCCAGCTGCTCTTATTTAGGCAAGATTTCTCTCTCTGTTTTTGCACTGCTGTGCTGTTCAATTAGACTTACTTTTCAAGTGCTGGGATTTTGTTACTATTGCACAAAGTATTCGTTGAAGGGTAAGCTAGCTCCTTTTGAGAAGCACTTGAGCCATGTTCCCAAACTGTACTGTACAGTTAATTCTGAATACAGATCAAGACCATTTTTCCTACTTGCTCTTGAAAGAAACCCAGGAAGAGAATAGGAACTATTAACTTAGAGCTGCCTTACTTTCTCTCTCTGTCTTGACTCTCTTCTCTATTTGTGTGTATAATCTTACAATACATGTATATTGAAGGAAGGAAGGATTCTTTTCTTATAGGACTTTGACATTGTTTTTCATAGATTGCTCATATGCAGCTGAATAAACAACCTATATGGATTTTGATATGTGTACTGCTTTACCATAGCTTTCAGCTAGGACACTATAGTATAAATATTAACATTTTCAAGGTGAATCATCCTTCCAAAGGGGAAAAAATGTTTTGAAATGAGCCAGTGCATAAATAACTACAGATTTTAATCAACTGAAATACAGTCTAGGTATTCTCAATGTACATACTATTCAATATAGTTCATCATCAGACAGGCATAGAAAAATAAGGCAGGGGATCAAGGGAGGGAAAACAATTTGCTGAAGGGATTAGAAACTTACTTGGAGTAAGTATGGTGGATATATTAGATTTGCTGTTTTGAAAATATATAGTTCTTAAAATAGTATTTGCATGGATTCAGTTATGTGGCTCCCCACTAAAATAATTCCTGTTGTAAATCTTTTAATCATATCTGTCAACTTTTCAAATGGCAACAAGGAGGAATTAAAGGTTTATCCTCCTTGATTTCTTTTCTTGAAGACAAAGATAAATAAAGCAGAAAGGTTGCTTGTCATGGCCAGTTCCTACCCGGATACTATATTCTTAATTTTTCCCCCTCCTCTTCTAGCTCCCTAGGATCACATCCATTTTGACTACTCAGTGCATTTAATTCATCAACAGACTTTTTAACAAAAATAAAGCTAGTACATATAAATGGAATATAAATATAGTGTCTAAACAGCAGGTAATGCTACTAATTTAGTATCAATTAAGAAAAGAGTGCTGACTCTAATATGAATGAATATATATCCATAACACACGTTATACAGTTATATATAAAGATATATACAGGTATGCACATACCTAACTTTATTTTCTTTCTGATCTTAGGTTTTCCAAATGAGCCAGCTGCAGTCATCGCACTTACTACAATCAAGGAGTGGTTAAGCAAGAATGATAATGAGGTATGGTTATAGACATGATCTTATGTTAAGTTTTATGCTTCATTGTGTGCCTTTAAGAAATGACGGAGAAGTGGAATGTTGATTTTAAGTTTGTGTAGTAAATAATACACTCTGGGATTATAAAAAGTCATCCCTATTTGGGTGGGGGGGGGG
>JAPKID020003248.1:0-12528 GCA_026931265.2 Tropidonophis doriae
TCCCTTTACTTGCCCCAGGTTCTGCCAACCTAGCAGTATGAAAATATGTGAAAATGCAAGTAGAAAAATAGGAACCACCTTTGGTGGGAAAGTAACCTCATTCTGTGCGCCTTCAGCATTTAGTCATGCTGGCCATATGACCACGGAGACATCTTCGGACAGTGCTGGCTCTTGAAATGGAGGTGAGCACCGCCCCCTAGAGTTGGAAATGACTAGCACATATGTGCAAGGGAAACATTTACCTTTACTTAAGAGATAGAGAAGATTATATAAAAATGTGACTTGAGTATTAGGACTCAAAAAACCCCAATGCAGCAGGCAACATAGCCATAGCCATACTTATTTCAAAGTAAATCTTCTAATACAGTGGTGGCAGGGGTTATTCCCAGATGAGTGCCTAGAAAATTGCAGCTCTTAAAAACATCGTACTATGGAGATGGTTGAGGGAAAGAGTTCTGGAGCAATTTAATCTCACCTGGTGGGTTTTTTTTATCACCCTTTCCTCAAATGTCTTAGTTCTTGAATCGATTTACAAGATTTTGGAGATGAAAGAATACTGGCAATTTCTGACGTTCTTGGAATATGGATTCATTTGCACTAGAAGCAAGGAGAAAATGAGCTAGGGACATAAAGATTAAAAACAATAAAGGTTTCTTCTGTCCAGTCATGTCTGACACTTGGGGGCAGTGCTCATCTCTGTTTCTTAGCCAAGGGAACCAGCATTGTCCAAAGACATTTCTGTGGTCATGTGGCCAGCATGACTATATGCCAAAGGCACATGAAATGCTGTTACCATGTTTCCCCGAAATAAGTGCTTGGGTTTATTTTCGGGGAGTTCTTATTATTTTGGAGGTGTAGGAGGTGGCAAGTGTGGTCACCTTATGACTGCTGCTGTGTTGTAATATTTTGGGGGAGGGTTTATTTTAGTGCATGTGCTCAAAATCCCAATTGGGCTTATTATATGGGGAGGTTGTATTGTTGGGAAATCAGTGTACCTTCCCACCAAAGTGGTATCTATTCCTGTATTTGCTTTCAAACTGCTAGGTGGACAGAAACTGGGTAATAGCTTTCCGGTTAAAAAGCTCAATCTTTAACACTGAGGCAATGCTAATTGGTAAGCACTTCCTGAAAACAATTCCTTCCCCACAACCAAAACAGTTTGCCTAAAATACTTACCAACGGTTGTGTTTTCCTTCGTGTTGGCTGCTTGGAACAAAATCTAACTACTATCCCCAATCCTAGGCCACTTAAAGCAGGGTGGTAGTGGTTTCCATTTAATTCCGAAAATGCTTACATGGATACTAGCCTCCCTCACTTTCTGCATCTACCTGAAGAAGGTTTTGTCTCATCTGAAGGGCTGATTGAGATCAGGCCAAGGCTTAAAGCTTTTCTCCAAAGCACCTGAAGGCAGGATATGAAGTAATAGATGGAAACTTATCAAAGACCACTCCAATCTAGAACTAAGGAGAAATTATCCAACAGTGATAGCAATTAATCAGTGGAACGACTTGCCTCTGGATATTGTCTATGGAGGTTTTCAAGAAGAGATTGTTAAGTAGAGACAACATTTGTCTGGAATGGTGTAGAGCAGTGATGGCGAACCTTTTTTTGCCTTGGGTGCCAAAAGCACGTGTGTGCTTGCTTGCCCACCCCCAGAATTTAATGTCCCCTATGCATGTGCACATGACCCTTCCTCCTTCTCCGTGCATGCACGCACTGCTTTCTTGGAGCCTTTGGGAGGGCGAAAATGGCCTGCCCTGCCCCCCAGACGCCCTCTGGAGGCTGGAAATGGGCCATTTTTCGGATTCCGTTGGGCTCAGTAGGTCCATTTCGTCCTCCTCAGACTTCAGAGGCTTTGTAGGAGCCGGGGGAGGCCCAACATGCAAACCAGGAATTTGGGAATGGACTTCTGGGTTGTCTGTTGGGCTGTTTTTCTCCCTCTGGTGGCTTCAGAGGCTTCCCCGAAGCCCTCAGAGGGCGAAAAACAGCCCAACCTGCAAATCAGAAGTTCATTCCCGAAATTCCAGTTTGAGTGTTGGGCAGTTTTTTGCCCTCTAGAGGGGAAAAAATGGGAAGCCTCCGGAGGGTGAAAAATGGTTGAAAATCAAGGCCGAAAATCAGCTGGCCTGCACATGCATACGCACTGGAACTGACAGGGCAATGCCCTCAGAAATGGCTCCATGTCATAGGTTCGCATATGCAGAGAACAGATTTACACTGACTGTTTCACCCAGCTGGGCTGCCTGCAAGCTTTAAGAAGCCCAGAGGAGCAGAGGGCATGGGTGATGTGAGGAGACCAGACAAGGCCTCTTCTGCTTCCTGTCTAGGGCCTCTTTGCAGGCATTCCTGTCTGCCCTGCTGGAAGGCTGAGCTCAGAAGACAGTTCTGCTTCTCTGTCAAAGCTGAGACTCCAGAAGTATTTAGCCAATACATCCTTCAAGATAGTTTGTCATAGTTGAACTATCAATTTGGCCAGACAGCATGAAGAGGACAATTCAGACTAGGATCATTTCTTGAACTCTTCATGAGCCCAGGCAATGGCCCAGGCAGAGGCCCAGGCAAAGGAATAGCTCTGCCTTCTGCCTGAGTGCAGATGACATCTGGGGCAGGACACATGCAGCTTTGGTCCAGCATTTGGGGAATGTTGACTTCCAGCTGTTTACTCTCCTCCATAGATTAATAACGTGGTAATGAAATGCTGTTGAAGTGGAAATGAGGGGAGGGGGAGGAACTGGGAGGCATTGTTAAAAGTTTGATGAGTGTTCATTCAAAGATGGAGAGCAAGCATTTACAGTGAGTGGTTGTGAACATTCTTCCATAGGAGACATACATATACAACTGGGAACCATTGATTCTCATGTCTGACAAATACAGAAAAGCAGTCAACATTATCTACAGTCACTGAAGTTAATACATTATCCACCAAAAGTGCATCGGGGTGACAAATGTCTTCTCAAACTTGTGTTTGCAAATTAATGTGGGAAGGATAGTACAGTAACAGAGAGCTCAAATCTAAGACTGCTGAGCTGAGCTAGAGAAAAAAATGCCTAACAGAAAACCGGGAGAGCCAAATGACTAAGGCTGTGTGGTGAACAGCCAGCCAGCATCCTTTCAGCAACTTCTACTTCTTTCTGCAATTGCCTCTTATCCATTTTCTTTCAGAAGGATTATTTCCCTATCTACGGCTTTTCCACAATGCGGCTTTAAGCTACTGACTCTTGGGCCTAAAACCTTTTGGAAATGAAGCTTGCCTGAGAAACCACTTCCCAGATTTCAACTCCTTTGTCTACTTTGGCCATGGTGAAAGCCCAGTGTTCTGTCCAGATGGTGTTTATCGTGGCCTCTGATTGGTAGATTTTCCTTTTTATGTCCTCCACCTAGCCATGCCAGGAAAGCAAGCATCAGTGGGTGAGTTTTGGAGGACACCTGTTTTCCACTGACAGGCTACATATGAGATCCTCTTCCTTCTCTCCCCTTTGAACTTGGTACTTTCCTATCTGGTATGTCTGCTGAAGAAAACAGTGTTTTTCCAGTGTCTTGGACTGCGAGGAGCAACTGGAAGAAATATTTCTGCCTAGTTTTCAAAGAGAAGAAAGATCCGCTTTTCACTCTTTCATCAATGAACTTGTAAAAAAAAGAAGAAGGAAGGGAAGCGAAGAGGAAAAGAAAAAAGAAAGAAAAGAAAAAGAAAAAAGAACCCAATTTACCACCCACCCACCCCTTATTTGAGTTGGCAGGAGAAACTGGCAGAACTTTTGTTAATTCCACCTGGTTGACAAGACAAGACAAGAGGCTCCACATTGTTTCAGTTATTAAGGAATGTCCCTGGAATCAACAAAAAACAAAGCTCTTGTCACAAGCTAAAATGGATGGGAATTGGGGGAAGGGGAATGTGGCCATAGGCAAATGCGCATCCCATCCTACATGCTTTTATTGAAATTAAGGAAGAGAAAATCTTCAGAGCTTTACTGGATTTAAACTCCCCCCCCCCAAGTCCAAAGCCCTTGTCTGAAAAGAGGGGGCTTGGATCGGAGCAGCCAGTAACATTCCCTCTCAGGGATGGACTAGGGGACAAATTTCTGGATTTTAAAAAAATATTTGCAAGCCTTGGTCAGATCTAGCCAATTTTCAATTGCAAACTTTATTTGGTGGATTTCTCCACTCCAACCTCAGTTTTGTTCCAGTTCTTTTCAGCTTCCAGAGAGTTAAACCAGCTGATGGACTGAGAGACATGTAAGATCTCAGTCCATGACGTTCTGTTGCAGTGATAGCTAACCTTTTTGTCCTCGCGTGCCCAAATCGTGCGTTTGCCCACACTCACAATGCAATGTCCACTGCACATGCGTGCACAACTCCCCGTGCATGCATGCGACCTCCCCCCTCCTGCACCCCATTTTTGGCCTAGCAGACCTCCCTGAAGCCTCCTGGAACCAAAAATGGGGCACCACACACTCCTGCACTACCCCTGCGTGTGTGCACCACCCCCTCCCCTGTACTGCGCACACATCTCCTGTATGTGCAGTGAAGACCTGAAAATCAGCTGGCTGGTGGGAGGTGCGTGCATATGCGTGGTGGAACTGAGTTGAGCGACGGCTCTTGTGCCTACAGAAAGGCTCTGCGTGCCACCTGCGTGCCATCCTGGTTCTATTGCCATTGCTTTGTATTAATTACAGGTATTCTAATGCAGTGGCCCCAATCTTTTGAGTGTCAGGGACCCGTTCCATGGAGAGGGTTTTTCTGCCGACTTGAGGGGGTGTGGTTTCGTGTGCTGCCAGCAACTTGCACATGCACGGATAGGGCTTGTTTGTTTGCATGGCCAGTTTCTGGTTCCGCAGCCCAAGAATTGGAGACTCCTAATGAATACAAATACAGTAGAACTGGTTGCTGTATTTCCATCCTCTCCAGAATTTATCCTTTTCATTTTTGTTTGACCTTTCTTAAACAAAAATGATTGGTAACCAACAGCCCTCCTCAGTGATGATGCATTAATGCTCCCATCGTCATTTACTATCAGCTTCGGTGGTAATGGCATAAGGGATTTGAAGTTCCAAAAACATCTGGAGGGAAACCCATTGCCCATCTCTGCCATTTCGAACATCCAGGTCTGAAAACATTTCCATCTGGAAGTGTCCATATGTTTATACAATTGCAACTTCCTTACAAATCTCCTCTATTAAATCTTTATAAACAATTCAAACAGAATGGATAATTTGGGTTTATTGCATACATTTTACCAAAAAAAATTCAAGAAAACATACCCCATTTTCTACAAATGTACATTCTTTTTGTCTCTTTTCTGAAATGAATTTTACTGTACCCTAAGATGAAAGTTTCATATTTTATTTACCCATTCAGCTTAAAAGATATTGTTTCCATACAGTATTTTTGGGGGACAACCAACATAACCATTCTGTTAGCTCTTTGGTTTTGTTTTGGATTGAAATCTAATTTCATGGAATCAAGAAGGAAGCTTTTCTCTTGAATGTGAAGATAATGTGAAGATGATAATACATTCTGGCTAAAAGACGTCTCTAGTAATGATTGTGTGGTTAACATTCTAGAGGAATTTCATATAAAATTTCTAAAAAAGTATCTGCAGTAATAGTGTCAGAAATAAGTTTAACTAAACGGCCGTTTGAGTCCGTATTCTTTGTTTTCTCAGAACATGCCAGGGTTTTTCCAGAGCAAGTTTTAAAGAAAAGTATCATCTGCAAGAGAAAGAAAGGAATGATTCATTTTTCACCTGGCTAGTTGCGTTTTAGAAATGGCAGATATATTACTTGATAACTCATTGTGGATTGACTCAACTTGCAGGCGCGTACAGCTGAACGTGTCTTATTTGCCAGCATTGAAACATGTAGTGGATGAAGTGATGTCATGGCTAAGTTTTTCCACATTTGTATGCACAACATTCTGCCCCTGGCTTCCACTGTCTGCTTCCAGAAGAAAGAAGACAGTGAGAGCACACTTTGGTAACATCTTCCTTACTTCTAGTATATGAACAGTAAAAGGGCTGTGCCCACTTTCTGATTAAGAGGCAAAAAAGAATTTTGGAGCAGCAGGAGCTACCAATGAAGCAGTTGCTTGCAGGTCATCCATCAAAACAGTTGTGTACTGTTTCAGGATTGCACAGTTACTGTTGCACCAACCCAGGAAAAGACTTGTGTCATTTCAAGAGCTGCAGCATTTGTGCCCTAACTGCTCTTTTTGGCCTTAATTCTAAAGTGCACCACCCTCAATGTGAACACACCACGTGAATAAATGTAATAATTTGCTCAAATATGGCTGTGCGGCAATGTTCTCATCATGGTAACTGATCTTGCGTGTAAGAGATTTGTACCCATTCCTCTGCTCCAGGTATAAAGAGAAAACAAGCTCGGTATTTTGCAAGGCCCAGATCTTTTGTGGAGCTAATTAATTCCATTTTTCATGCTCTCTTTTAAGATCAAATGCAGGGATGTCTGGTTATATGCTATTTTTAAATGACTCTATTTATAAAGTGGAATGGGTTTCAACCACAAAGTTGCAGCCCCACCATCTTGATTTTTCCCCTCCTGGTGTATACCCGGCAGCTTACAGTAATTGAGTTGACACTTTCAAAAATATACTTCAGGAGTTGTATTTATGGTGGGAGAAGCATAGTTTTGTTGGTGAACAAAACTAACACTTCTGATGGTTTGTCAAGCTGTTCGTCTTGTCATAGTATGCAAGGAGCAGATGTTATGAACTTTCAGCAGCAACTATGACAATCCCACCTCCCCTTTTAAGTCAAGTGGAATTTTTGAAGCATAACTAATTGAGAACTCAATAGTCGATGAGCCATCGTGAACAGAATCACCGTAAGGATTTTGATAGGTCATTTATATGTGGCAAAACCTGGTATGCAGAGTGAATTCCAGTGAATTATCTGGAAGTAACCTGAACAGCCTTAGGTCAAACTTTTGTAAGGACCATGTGCCTGATTTGTCCAGCAGCTTCTTTGCTGTAGTAGATGGCATATTAGGCCCAGTCTTGCAATTGCTACTCATAATATCTGAATCAATTGGGAGTTTCACCAATGAGAACCATTTCAATAGCTTCAATTTCAAAATATTCTAAAACCATCCATTCAGTTAGTCTTCACCATTTGAAAAGGGAAGAGTTAAACATTCAATCATTTTGAGAACTTAAGTCTTTTAAGCCAATTTATAGTTTTTCTTCCAAGCTTGCATTCCTTTGATGAGCAACTGAAAACCTGAAGTAGATGCTCAGTGACTCTTTGGAAGATGGAACAGATGAACAGAGTAGAATAGTCTTGGGTTATTTGAATTATATCTTTTCTAGGCCTTGCGATGAGGAATTTATGGAGCTGGAAACATGTAGGATCTAAGGGTGGATCATTTTCAATTGCCAAGTAACTAAACCAATCACCTCAAATTTTCTGACAAGGCAGAAATACTTTGGGGTGGGTGGGATGGGAGGATATATGTTTGATTAGGTGCATAACATTAGTTTGGGTGTGGCGATGTAATTATTCTTAAGCAAAACAATCTAGGAAATATTCCCGTACCTGGTATTAAGAATAGCAGAAGTCTACAACAGAAGACCAATTTGGGCAAATCTATAACTTTCTACACATTGCTGCTTGTACAGTCTAATGCTGTGAACATGCATTGCCCAACATGCTCTAGGATTCCTTTTTCTACAGTCTGTTCACACTTTAGCCTCTTCTGGCTATGTGCTTGCGGAAGGCAGCCAACGACAAGCTGAGTTAGATATATATGCCAGTCAGCCAGCAAATAAGTAAATACATTTATCTTTATAATAATTGCAGGACAGATTGTGGTAACCTTTATAAATATTGCTAGACGGCGCTTAATTTGACATGCAGTAGCTTCTGTTTCTATTGATATTGAGGAATATTGAATGGGGGAGGGGAATCCAAACCGAAGCTACACCTGGTTTTTCAGAGGAACCTACGTACTCTCAGAGCAGTATATTTACCTATGAAGTTCATTATAGCTTGTCCTCATGGCATTATGGGCTCTCAGGTAGTCTTTTAATTCCCTTTCTTCTTTTTATATTTTTTGCAGTCTTATCTTTTGATAAACTGGAGAAAGCAGAAACTGATCTTGAGAGCATCTCTGTGTAACTCTTGTGTAATACCATTGAATTACAGTCCAGTCCTCTTCCTTACAACAAAGAACACTTTTATTTTCCTGGTATATATGGAATTCTGAGGCCTTGTTATCAACATGCAAATCAAATTGCTTCTCTGCTAGGCACAGACACTCACAAAATGCCATCTTTCCAGATAATCTTATAAGATTATCCCTCCCCTTTCCTCCAGCTTTCAAAGATGCTCTCCACCATCCTAGCCTTTATTTCCTGACGGGTGCCAGAGAAGGTGTTTGTCTGCATATTAGTGCCTGCAGATAATGGAGATCCAGGTCATATCTAGAACATCAGCCCTGCGCTAGTTCAAATTCATTTACTAGATTGTCTAAACATATCCGTAAGCTGATACTGGCATTACTATCCCTGAATTTTAAAAAAAGATAATGTATTGTGCTATTATGAGAAGTTGTCATTATAAAACTGTTTTGGTTGCCATTATAAAACTGTTTTGGTTCCAACCATGGGGTGCTTGTAATACTTGAAGGGTGCTAGATTTCTATATTGCAATTATTTTGATAAAAGAGGCGAGCCTTGATTGGTCACACTTTTGGGAAAACATAAGAAAGACTGATGTCCAAAAGCCTGACAAAACAACTTTAGCATGCAGCTAGTTTAGTTTTGAGTAATGTGTTCACAAATGTAAGAAGTCTTGTTTCTTTCATTGCAAATTAAAATATCCCAACTTTCAGCTCCAATCTCTTACTTTCTCTTAGTTTAGTTTGAGTTAGTTAGTTTGAACTACATGCCTTTTTAAAATTTAATCCAAGAAAAGAGAGACAGAGACAGAGAGAGAGAGCGAGAGGGAAGAAAGCAAATGAGAACAAAACAAGGCAAAACCAAAACAAACTCTATTTGGATAAAATTATTCCTAAAACATTTAATAGAACAAATAAAATTCCAAGTCAGCTCTTCAGAAACTTCCAGCATATTGATTCAAGAATACATTTTGGAAACTGGATAGAGATTAAAAAGCTAACTCCGCAACTAAAAATGTTATCATATGCCTCCCATATGTTCTTGGGTTTTAAACACTCAGTTTTTACTGCAATACCAAATAATCTTTCCAAAGGACTACAAAATGGCCTTAAAGAATTTTATTTTTCTTGGGCATCAAAGAGAATTGACAGGCTTAACATGCATAGGAAATATGCTTTCAAAAGTATGCAATTTGGTAAGTATGTCATTATGACAATAATGTACACATTTTATGAAGAACAAATTAAATAGCATATGATTCATCTTGCTGCTATAATGGAATAATACTGGAAACTATGACAAGGCTTTATTTAGCCAATCGTAAAAATCATGCAGCTCAATGTTCCATATTTCAGAGGATCAATATATGGCAAAGCTTTAGGTTATTGCATTCTGTCATTTCATACGTTACATCACTAGAAGCAAATCAAAACATTGAGTGTGAACACTGGTGGAGCATCCACAAAGGCTTTGGAAAATATGATGATATACATCCATCGAATTCAAAGAGGACCTTGACATCTAACAGGTTGTGGACTGTTCACAATGTGTCCACAGGTGGCTGGTAAGGCCTATAAGGGCACAAAATGTTCTGCCCCGTGTCGGGTAGACATGTGTGGGCACCATTGTTTCAGCATTTGAAGCTCTGGCTTTGCAGAGTACTCGCTTCTCTTGTGCTATGCTTGTTCTTCTGTCCTCAGATGTCTGGCAGCCTTGGTGGTTCGGCGTGCGCTATGTTGATCGATCTTGTGCCAGGGTTTCCCAGGAGGAGGTATCATATCCAGGGACTTGAAAGAGGCTTTCAACGTGTCTTTGTATCACTTCCTTTGTCCCCCATGCATTCGCTTTCCTTGAGACAGTTCACCATAGAGCAGCTTCTTTAGGGATGTGATGGTCTGGCATCCTTGCAACATGGCCTGCCCAGCAGCAGGATGTGAACTGATGGCAGGCCTGTTTTGGAAAGGACTTCTGTGTCTGGCACTTGTCTTGCCACTGGATCCTCAGTATTTTATGGATGCATTAAATATTCAAAATATATTCAAATATATTCAAATACTGTAATGATCTGTCATTCCTGCAAACTGCGCAAGCCATGTTACTCCCTCTGAAGTGCTATTGAAGTGAACATTGGTCTTTAGAAAAAGCAGGATAGAAAGCATATTGATATTTTTGAACTTTGCTGTTGGGAGAAGACTCCTGAAAATTCATGGGTAACTAAGAAAGCAAATCAATGGATCATCAAACAAATCAACTCAGAGTTGAGGCAAAATGACCAGGTTAAAATGATCACGTTTTGAACATATTTTGTACCTGAATCCCCTTTAATTTTGCACATAGAAAGCTATTTCCATTTGAAGATTTCCTTTGTTTAATTCTGAGGATGCTCAATGGAAGTATGCCTAACCGATTTCCATGGGACTTTCTACTTCCAATGGATATTTAATCACTGTTCCAACAAAGGGGAAAACAAGGACAAGTTTAAAAACTTCTTTCCAAGTTTATATGTATGAATAGGGCGAAATTAATCATTAGTGACATGAGACAGAGTGGAGGCATGGGAGAGAGAATTTTATTGGTTAGAATTAATCATCTTTTTTGTTTATCCCACAATTTATTCAGAATCATATATTTATTGTTTCTGAGTATCTGAGGCACCAAAATATTTTATTCCTCCAATGGACTATGAAAAAGTTGTATGGTTTATTTCTTCTTTTGGGTAATATTTGTCATTTGTTGAAAAAAATAAGAGAGAAAAAATAATGACAGTCCTGCAACAAATATGTCTCTGAAGGAGGAAGAAATCTTCTGAACTAAGTTGGGTGTTTGGTTTCAGGCCTCCAATGAAAGCTCATTTCCTTTTTTCTGTGGGTCATGGAAAATCGTAACAGATAGGGAATTTCTTATTTTGTCCCTGCAAAGGAGGAAAAACTCCATAGGGATAGAGCTCTGGTAGAATAAATAGGCCCTAAAATCAATGCTGAAGCACCTTGTGCCTGCTGATCGCCCACTCAAGACTTTCACAGCTGTCTTTTGTCAGGAAATAAACATATCAGGCTGAATGTATTTGTGCTTGGGATAATGTGGCCTGGGATATGAAACACTAAAACTTTGAGTATTTAAACCTTTTCATAAAAATGATAAAACAGTGCTTTATAAGATATCAAACATTCTAAGTGTGGATTGGTACACTGTATATCCCTCAGTTGGTGGGATTTGTTTGCATAAAATACCCATACATTGGGCAATTTTGGACTTTGCGTGCACTTGTAGGATGCTGGAGAAACTATGCCCACATGGATTGATACTGTTGTTACTATTAGCAGGAGATGCTGTAGATGATACAAATATGATGCTATGATAGCCTCACCTTGTTGTAAGCTGCTGAGCTTCTGAAGGACCACTATGGGTGAAATAGGAGGTGTTTGTTTATATGTTTTAACAACCAGATGGAATCGACAACACCTCTGCCAGTTTCTCTTTTCAGCCCCTGGGATAGATAGAATAATATAATGGTGGGATTTTCTTTTTACTGGTCCTCTGTTAGATGCAATAGATATAAAATATGAGGGGGCATCAACTTACTGGGGACCATACCAAGTTTCAAAATGGAAACATGACGTACTTCTCTCTTAATATAAAACATGTAAAAGTTTCAAATGATCCAAGCTATGACAGAACTGAAAATCAGTGTGTCCATCTACTGATCACCATGGCAGGTGGAGGATTGCAACTTGAAATGTAAAAGAAATAAGTGTGAAAAAAGCATAATTAACAAACTAAATGCATGAAACAAAAATAAATGTGTTGTATGTCAGTTTCTCTGTGTGTGTGTGTGTGTGTGTGTGTTTGTGTATGTGTGTGTTTTAGGATGTATATCATGCAGAGTCACTTGTTGAGATCAGTGGTTATAGAAATCAAAGGAATTAATGAATATCTGATTATTTATGTAAATAAATAGATCTGAATGGAAGGTAGTTTGATCTTGTAAAGTAGAGTTGATAAATACATGGAGGAAACTTGAGTGATATGAATAAGGGACTAAAATAATAGATTAGAAAACATGCTTTGATGTCAAATTCATGTTCACTAATTGCACATAATACAAGATAAAATTATTCTAAGTGAGATGAATGTAGGGGTGAGAATGAGAGAAGAAAGTACAAAAAAAAGTTACCGGTTCATCCAGAGATCTAAGAATGAATGGGAATGGGAATTGGCGTGCATGAAACGATTGAAAATAAAACCGAAGTAAGGGAATGCTAAAATGAGCATTTTTTTAGGTTTTAGGTTTTGTTTTATTCAATTTCTATACCACTCCTATCTCCCCAATGGACTCAGGGCAGTGCACAGGAAATTAAAATGACACAACATACACAATAAACAGTCACAGCGTTA
>JAPKID020003249.1:0-12528 GCA_026931265.2 Tropidonophis doriae
GATCCAAGGAGGCCACTATTGCCCCAATCCTATTGAGCGGCCTCCGGTGGGCCAGAGGGCTCATCCTTGCCTTCCTTTTCCCCTCAGCTCTGACAGATCCCAACGTCTCTGCGGCCCAGCAGGCCGTTCTGCAGCAGCACCTCAACAGCTTGACCTACTCGCCCTTCGGGGACTCGCCTCTCTTCCGAAACCCCATGTCTGACCCAAAGAAGAAGGAGGAGGTGAGGCTAGGAGCGGGCGGTCTCTGGAAGGACAGCTGGGACAGAACCAGAAGGGCTGGTGACCCCCACCTAGCAACTTTTGGGAAGGAACCTTTGGCGGTTAATAGTCCACACACACACTCACACACACGAGTGGGGCTCACAGAGGCCTTTCTTGCCAGCAATCCTTACGGTAGGGAGCCAAACATGGCTGGAGGTAACACCTCAAATGTATTTCTTTCATTGATCGCACACATTTTTGAACTGCCCATCTCCCCAAGAGAGGTAGGTAGATGATAGGCAGGCAGGCAGGCAGATAGGTGATAGAGGATTGGTAAGTAGGCAGATAAGAGCTAGCTAGCTAGCTGGATGACAGCTAGCAGGCAGGTGGTAGAGGATTGATAGATAATTGATAGATGAATGGATTAATAGATGATTGATACATGTTAGGTGATAGACAATCAGGCAGGCAGAGGAAACGTCTGGAGGGAGCAGTGGCTTCCTTTGCTGGGGGAATGCAGAGGGAGTGCCAGCCCAGCCTTGCTCAGGCCCAGCCCTGAGTTGGAGAGGACATTGTAACGCTGGTTCCTTTTTTCCAGAGGCTGAAGCCAACCAACCCAGCGGCCCAGAAGGCACTGACCACGCCGACCCATTACAAGCTGACTCCCCGCCCGGCAACCCGCGTGCGCCCCAAAGCTTTGCAGACCAGCGGCTCCTCCAAATCCCACCTTTTCGATGGTCTGGACGACGACGAGCCTTCTCTGACCAATGGGGCCTTCATGCCCAAGTGAGTAAGGAGGTCCCTTCGCATCCACCTCAGGGGTTCTTCGGGGTTGCTGTAGTCCAGGGGTGTCCAGCCAATTCCTCTGGGCTTCCTTCTCCTTCTCTGATGGAACTTCGGTTCTTGAGATGCAGCTGGCATGGATTTTCTTTTCTACGTTTAATCTGACGCTCCGAATCTGAGGCACCAGAAGTTAGAGGGGAGGAGTTGAGGCGGGTGTCCTTGGTGCTCTTTAAGCGTGGGGGTGCCATTTTATGACCCAACTAGGTAGTGTCATCAGTGCTGGACGGAAGAAGGGTATGTGGAGAAGAGAGGGAAGGTTCAGCAGCAGCCCTGTGGGCTCCCTGAGGCTTTCTGAGCTGGGCTGATTAACGGGAGGCATTTCATTAGGCCACTGGGTGACACCCTCAGCCTAGGTGAGGATATTGCCTAGTTGAGCCATGAAACAACTGCAAGGAAGCCACCAGCTCAGAGAGCAACAAGAACCGCATAATGGTCCTCCTCCTCTTCCACCCCGCAAACGCCCCCCCCCCCCCAACTAGCCCTGATTATGTTCCCTACTTGGGTCATGAAGTGTCTCCCAAGAAAAGAGCCCAGCTCAGGGAGCCCCCAGGAGCCCCCAGGTCAACCTTGAGCTACAAATGTCCTCATCTACCTCAGTCCCTTCTCCTCCTTCTGCCAAAACAGACCCACAATAGGGCTGACCTCAGGTGGAGCAGAGTGCGAGGGGGAGGCCGAACTCTGCTTTGGCTTCCCAGGATAACCTCACACGGTGTCGGTCTCTCTCTCTCCCGCCCCCCCAGGAAGAGCATTAAGAAGCTGGTTTTGAAGAACCTCAACAGCCGCAGCCTCTTCTCTCCCGGCGGTGCTGATGTGGATGACGTTGCCTCTCCTTCCATCTACCCTGAGAACGGGGATCAGTACGTCTGCCACCCCCACCCCCCATCTCTGCCCGGTTCCTTCGTGTCAGGAGCAGAAGCCAGTGGTTCAAAAGAGCTCCAGCTGCAGCTCAGCCACTTGCAGCCATTGGAAGTGCCGCCTCTTCATTCCAGGCTGAGTGCTTCCTCTTCCCTGGGAAGGATTCCTTCTGTCGGCTTGGGGAGGGGGTAGCCACTGTGCCAATAGCGGCTGGGTATTCCAGCCTTACACGGCCTGGGGTCAGGCTGCCTAAGGGAACTGTCTCATTAGGGATGAAATCCAGCAGGTTCTGAGAACCGTGGTGGAAATTTTGAGTAGTTGGGAGAACTGGCAAATGCCACCTGTGGCTGGCCCCGCCCCCATCTATCCTCTGCCTCCCAAGTCCCAGTTGATGGGGAAGGAAGGGGGATTTTGCAGGACCCTTCCCCTGCCACGCCCACCAAGCCACACCCACAGAACTGGCAGTTTAAAAAAATGAATCTCACCACCGCGTCTCATCCCCATCATCCCAGCCCAGCCCAGCCATCAGACAGGGAAGGCATGATGCAAACCCTATCAGTTAAAGAATTCTGAGCGGCGGGATCCAGGAAAAGGGTCTTCTCTGCCATTGCCCCTGCCCTGTGGAATATCCTCCTACTACACCAGACTGTTGGGTGCAAGATGCTGACACTCTGCACAGCTTAGAGAGGGCTATAAAACACTGCAGAGCGCTATATGTCTGAAGTGCTGTTGCTGTATGGCTGGCTCACTCAGGTGGTTTACAGAAATGAACCCCAATGCAAAACCCAATAACGCCCCCCCACCCCTTCCCGGATTAAATAAGGCAAGGCAAGGCAAGGCGTGAGGGTCTGAGCTCCTCGGGAGGGGGAATTACAGCCAATGTCCTCACGGACACCCGCTGAGCCTCTGGTCTCTGTTCTGGAGACTCCCCGCCATGCCCGGGCTGCCTGGGCTCAGAAGATCAGAGCCATTGCCAGGGAACTGGGGAGTGTGTGTGTTCTTCAGAGCAAGGGGACTGGGAAGGCAGCGCACACCACTTACTCACCTAGGGAGGTGACTCCACATCAGGGGTATCCAACCTTGGCAACTTTGAGGCCTGTGGACTTTAGCTCCCCGAATTCTGGGAGGTTAGAGTCCACAGGTCCACACGGCATGGCTGGTTGGGGAATTCTGGGCGTGGGAGTCCACAGGTCTTAAAGTTGCCAAGGTTGAAGGGCCCCCAGCTTACACTCTAGACCTGCCCTCCTCCTATCCAGGGGGCCTTGTCCGAGACTCAAATCCCAGGCCAGTGAAATCCCTTCCTCGTGGGAGAAGCAGCAAAGGGGCGTCCTTTGGAAAGGATGGTTTCCACCTACCGTCTCTCCTTTCTTTGATGCGAGTCTCCTCTTCAGGTCGCTTAGTGAGAACCACAGACCGGACGAGGAGCAGGATGACGAGAGCTACTCCCGGGAGATGTCCAGGTTCTTAGCCAACACCATTGCCAAGCCCCTCCCCCAGACCCCAGAGAACGCCCCGCACAAGCACCACAACAACAGTGTGGACGACACCCTCGTGGCCCTGAACGTGCGGCCGGCGCTGCGGAACGGGCTGGAAAACAGCCTGGAGGAGGCTTCCTACCACGAGGAGTCCCTGCAGGAGGAGCTGGACAAGGAGAGCGAAGACCACCTCCAGTGCACCCATCCGGCAGGTGAGGTCCGAGTTCTGGAAGAGTTCGGCTGGTTGTCCCTTCCTTGGCTCACTCAGATGGCACATTCCTTTATTATTTTAATGTTATCCTGCCTTTCTCTTTTTGTAAACTATTCAAAGCAGCCGAGCATATCTAATACTTCTTCCTCCTCCTCTTATTTGCCTCATAACAATAACCCCGTGGAGTGAGTTGGGCTGAGAGGGTGATTGGCTCAAGGTCCACCCACCAGCTTTCCTGCCTGGGTTGGGACTACAACTCACCGTTTCCTGGCAATCGGTCTAAAGTCACCCAGCAGGCTTTCGTACCTAAGACGGGACTAGAACTCACCACCTCCCAGGTTTCTAGCCTGGTGCCTTAACCACTAGGCCAGACGGGTGTTTATTGGAATAGAAAGAATGGCTTTCTGGAAGCAGTCATTGGCCGTGCCCACCCCCGTGGGACTCTGCCACTGGTTGGATGGTGCCCCCAAGAGCTCCTCTGTGCTTCTAAAAGCTAAGCCAAGTTGCAGTTTGTGGCCCAAATCCCTGCAGGCATCCGGGGTTTGTAAGCCTCTTCCAAAGGGGACAAGATCAACCGGGTGGAATTTCAGAAAGAAGAAGCCTGCTCTGGATCACCCACCTGTGGCTCTCAGGCGGCCAGTTTCCCGTCCTGGCCCCCAGCCAGTGGATTCACCATTAGCCCTGGAAAAGCCCCAGCAGAATCTGGGTTAGCAGAACCCTGGAGCAGAAGGCCTGTGGGTGCTAAACATCCAGAAAATGCTTAACTTCACTCTGCTGGTCTCCTCTGCTGTCAGCTTCTGATGGCATCATTGCATGTAAAGCCTGACCTATTTATATTTTTTTAAAAAACAGTCTTGTAGTGCTGTGTATAGGGAGACCTCAAACAATGACTACCATGGAATAGAAGTGCAACAAGCTCGTTTTCAGAGCGTTGGGGAATAGTTGTTGTGGGCTGTTGCTGGATGCCAGCCTACACCCAAAATGTGGGGCCATGTCTCCATTGGCAGGTGTGTGTGTCCTACATGTTCTCCAGCTCTGCCTTACAGGCGTGTCCCGTGTTTTGCTAATGTGCTGAGTCCCTCACTCAGATTCTGATTTTTCCAGGAATTGTCTTGACCCGCGTGGGCTACTACACCATTCCGTCCCTGGAGGAGCTGGCCAGAATGACCACCGACACGGGAGAGTGCATCGTCACCGACTTCACTGTCGGCCGTAAAGGTGAGTGGACAGGAGCTACTTCTGCCAGGTTGTCCCTTTGGTCAGCTCACCTGCTCCTCTGGCCGAGGTGCCTTCAGCCTTACCGACTCCTTTGCTTTCTAAAGTACAGGTCCGTGATGGCAAACCTATGGCATGAGTGGCACAGGTGGAACGCAGAACCATTTCTGAGGGCAAGCAAGGCGTTGCCCTATCAGCTCCAGTGCGCATGTGTATGCTGGCCAGCTGATTTAGGCCTTCTTTTGAGGCCGTTTTTCGCCCTCTGGAGGCTTCAGGAAAGCTCTCGAAGCCTCTGGAGGTGTGTGTGTGTGGGGGGGGGAGGCTGTTTTCATCCTCCCCTGCCCCCTAGAAAGCCTCTGGAGCCTGGGGAGGGCGAAAAAGGCGCACCAAAAGCAGGGGGTCGCACACATAGCATTATGGGTGTGGCACGCCCACGCATGACCCCCCTGCGCTCCCCCTGCTTTTGGCATGCAAGCCAAAAAAGGTTAGGCATCACTGGTATAGGTAGTCCTCAGGTTACAACCGTTTGCTTAGTGACCATTTGAAGTTACTAAAAGGCACTGAAAAATCACCCTACAGGCCGTTTTTCACACTTAGGACTGTTGCAGCAGACGCTTGACATGGACTCATATTTATGACGGTCACAGTGTCCTGGGGTCATAGGATCCCCTTTTTTTACCTTCTGACAAGCAAAGTCAGTGGGGAAGCCAGGTTCACTTAACAATCGTGATTACTGACTTAACAAGTGCAGTGATTCCCTTAACAACTGTGGCAATAAAGTTTGTAAAATGGAGCAACATTCACTTAACAGCAGCAACATAAATTTTAGGCTCCATGGGGGGTGGGTGGGGGTTGTAGGTTGAGGATTACCTGTATTGAACAGTAGACAGTTTGCATTTCAAGGTTGATGCAAGTTTGTCATAAACTCTTTCCTTTCCGGAATAAAATGATTCCTAGAATCATTGGAGCCAAAAACGGGTCCCTTAAGAAATCCACCAGCCCTAAAGTTGTTTTCCTGGGCAACCCTTTTTTGGCGCCCGAGTAGCCAGATGCATCGCCATGCATGTGTTGGGCGAAGGAGAATCATCCGTAAGGTTGAATAAATCTTGTTTACATTTACACACAAATCCTGTCAACTAACAGCCCAAGTTGGCGGTCGGTAAGGGTCAGTGGGCTTCACGGGCGGAGGGAGGGCTTGGCTTGCATCTCTTGTGACAACACGGCCATTCCCAACTGATGGCACGTTTCACTCCCGCCGCCATCTTTGCCTCCCCTCCTCTCTCCTGCATTTTGTGCCCAGCCCTGGATGCCCCCCAAGTGACTCCGTTAGGTGTGGCCCAGGGGGGGGATTAACTGTGGGGCCCTCCGTTCCCCCTTAGGCTACGGCTCCATCTTCTTCGAGGGCGAGCTCAACCTGACCAACCTGAACCTGGATGAGATCGTGCACGTCCGCAGGAAAGAGGTCATTGTCTACCCAGATGACGAATTGAAGCCCCCCATCGGGGAGGGCTTGAACAGGTGAGTCCAGGGGAGGGGGCTCTCCAGATACCCCCTTCATTAAATGTATAGGCCTCACCGCCAGGCGGCTCTAGGCAGCTCACAGCAAGATAAGAAAGACAATAGAAAACACTCAAATGATGTAATCTTAAAATGAACAGATAGCTAATGAAGGAAGCACTCTACATGTGGCCTCGACTTACAATGGTTCATTTAGTGACCGCTCAAAGTTACGACAGCACTGAACAAAGTAATCAATGACACTTATGACCATTTCAGTATCCCCGTGGTCACATGATCAAAATTCAAACTTGACTCATATTTATGACGGTTGCAATGTCCTGGGGTCATGCGATTCCCTTTTGCGACCTGGCAAGCAGAGTCAGTGGGGAGGCTGGATTCACAACAACCCTCTTACTAACTTAACGACTGCAGTGATTCGCTTAACAACTGTAGCAAGAGAGGTCACACAATGGGGCAAAGCTCACTTACGCCACTCTTATGTCCTGTTGGGTGGCAGAGGCCGCACTGCTGCGAGTACACACATACACACACCCTCACTCTCGGGCGTCTTCATGCCAAGCCTCGGGGCTTCCTCTCTTGAGCAGGCGAGCCGAAGTCACCTTGGACGGAGTTTGGCCCACGGACAAGACCTCACGGGGCCTGATCAAGAGCCCAGAACGGCTGGCGGAGATGAACTACGAAGGCCGGCTGGAAGCCGTCTCTCGCAAGCAGGGAGCCCAGTTTAAGGAGTACCGGCCCGAAACTGGCTCCTGGGTGTTCAAGGTAACCTCCTCTGCCGACGGAGAAAACCCGGAGCAGGTGCTGGGGGAAGGTCCGAGTCTCCCTCATTTTTCCCTTTGGTCACGTGGTGAGGAGTGGGGAGCTTGAAGTGAGGGGGGAGGTTGTGAAGAGACGGAGGGGGGAGGAGGACTGTGGCGTCCTTGGGGCTCTCTGCCCTTGGCTGTTTTCTTGCAGATGTTTCAAGGCCCAACGAGGTAACACCATCAGTGCTATTATAATGCTAATGAAACTGTTAATAAAAACACACGGCTGTTTGCCTTTATTGACTCCTCAGAGGTTGACAGCAGGGATCGATGAGCAGGGCTTTGTTTTCACAGGAGAATAACCGGCTCCTGATCTTCTGATTCATAAAACACAACTTATTTTTCCCTCCCCCTCCTCCTCCTCCTCCTCCGTCCAGGTGGCCCACTTCTCCAAGTACGGCCTGCAAGACTCCGATGAGGAAGACGAGGACAACGTGGCCAAAGTGGAGGCTAAGAAGTTGAAAACGGCCCAGGGGCCCCTCTCAGGCCAGCTGATCTCTCAGCAAATGGCTGCAGCTGGGAAGTTGGCACCTCCTTCCAAGGTAATAATAATAATAATAAATTTAATTTATAGACTGCTCCCTCTCCCCGAAGGGACTCGGGGTGGTGCACAGGGGAATTAAAAATGTACAAACATAAATACATCATAAATATATAAAATAAGATTAAACAATTTATCCCTGCGCTAAAATCCTAAAAACTAAACCCCTTAAAAACCCAATTAAAACAATTTAGCTATTCAGACTAAAATGGCTGGAAGGTGGGTTAGGCCAGGCCAGCCTGCTGGAAGAGATGATGTAAGCGATGGGGGGGGGGAATAATAATATTTTTTCATTTCATTTCATTTCATTTCTACAGCGCCCTCTCTCCCAAATGGGACCCAGGGCGATGCACAGGAACAATAAAAATAAAAATATAAATATACAGACAATCAAATAGATTAAAACTGAATTAAATAAATTTGGCCTGTGCTAAAAACATAATTTAAAACCCAACTAAAGTCAGCCATAAAACAGCTATGCCAGGCCGGCCACCTGAAAGAAGTATGTTTTTAATGCCCGACGAAAGAGGTGAAGGTCCGTGATTGTACAGAGGTCGGGGGGCAGGTCGTTCCAGAGGGCAGGGCCTGCCACAGAGAAGGCTCTTCCCTTGGGAGTCGCCAGCCGGCATTGTCTGGCGGATGGCACCCTAAGGAGGCCCTCCCTATGGGAGCCGGCAGGTCGGGTGGAGGTGTGTGGTAGGAGGTGGTCCTGTAAGTAACCAGCTCCCAAGCCATGGAGCTCTTTGAAGATGGTCACTAAGACCTTGAAAAGCACCGGGAAGGCCACAGGCAGCCAGTGCAGCTTGCGCAGGAGAGCTGTTCTATGGGAGTGTCTTGAGACTCCCAAAATCCCCCGCGCGGCCTCATTCTGCCCTCTTAAAGTTGCCGGTTGAAATTTTGCTCCTGCATGAAGCAGAGGTATGCCAATGGAAATGGGGTCTCTCTGGGGGTGATCCTGTCACTTTCCCCCCTTTGCACCCCAAAGCACATTTGCTGTGGTTGCTGAAGGGTGGAGGCAAGACTGGGAAAGGGTCTGCCAGACACCCAGCCTCTTCTGCAAAAGGGGCAGCATGCCCACACACCCTTAGGATACCTGCCCTCCCTTTCAGGCAAAGGGAAGGCGACTCTGGGACCTGCCCCCCTCCAGGGAAACCTCGTAGATAACAGGAGTAGAAATTAGGAGCTGGGAAAACATTACTATGTAAGCAGTTGACCCAGGCAATGCACTCTTCCCAAAGCACTCAGGGATGTTAAGCAAAAATGTACACATAAAGTTCTGTTTTTTTTAAAAAAAGAGCTGCCCCAATCTGACCCCTTAGGAAGGGAAAACCCTCTAAGCCAGGGGTCTCCAAGTCTGAAGGGCTTCAGCTCCCAGAATTCTCCAGCCAGCTTTGCTGAAGTCCTTCAGACTTGAAGTTGCCAAGGTTGGGGAGCCCTGCTCTAACCGTTTGATTAAAGCCCCACCTGAGCCCCTTTCCAATCCTCCTCCTCCCCTGACTCCGGCAGAGCCCCGAGGCCGACCACCTGGGGAAGGGGGTGGAGTTTGACAGCGACATGGCCGACATCACCCAAGAGCCGCCCCCTGAGTCCGTGGCAGAAGAGACCCTGGTGGAAGAACAGGAGCCAGTGCCAGCCTCGACCCACATTGCGTCCTCCCTGGACATCAACCCTCACACGCTGCAGGTGAGTCCTCTGCCAGGGAGGGCCCCAAGCTCTGCCCCCAAACAGCTTCGGGTTCCTTTTGAGGTGCGCTTCCTCCACGCAGGGGTTGGGGGCTCGTTTCCCTTTTCGCTTCGGCTTTTATCCAGGAAAAATTGGAATGCTTTATTTAAACTACCCACACCTGATAACCGCCTTGTAAGTTAAGCCAGCCACCAGTTTAAAACTTACAATAAGGGATAGAAACCTCCAGAGTGGAAAGCAGGATGGGATGGTGTAAAGGGTTGAACTAGAGGACCTCCGAGGCCCCTCCCTCCTCTCAGAAGCTGCGTCTGTGTCTCCTTTGCAGATCATGAAGGCCTCTTTGCTGGCAGACGAGGAAGAGCTGGACTGGATGACGGATCCCCAGTTTGGCCAGCCAGCTGCAGAAATGGACCCTTCGCAAGAGATCTGCTCTCCCAGGCTCCCCATCTCCTCCTCCTCCTCCTCCTCTCGAGGATGGAGAGGCCGCCCCCCAGGTACGCCCAGCAATCCTCCGGGGGGGGGGCACACTCAGAGCACCCCAGTTCCCTCCTGAGCCAGCCATCTCCTCCTGCAAGAGAGTGAACGGGGAGGGGCTCCCTGTGGTGCCAGGCATGTGTGCATTGCACAGGGACCGTAGGAGAAGCAGGAGGCACTGCTTAACTGTCCAGAGAGACCCTGGAGAGGGGAGATTGAACGACCACCTTGTCAGTGGCAAACTGGACCGGAAAACCCATGGAGGTTGAACAGCTCCTGTCCCTACCACTCTTGGTCCTCCCAATCCGTGCCCAGCGCTGTGGGATTGAGCAGGGTGCCAGGAGATGCCCCTGGGCATCGGCCCTTCCCATCAGGAGCCGTAACCTAGATGAGGGCCCTTTATAGGCAAGGCCTCTGTGAGTCTGCCTGTGTGTGTGGTGGTGGTGGTGGGGACTTTGGGGTGGGATCTCCAGTCAGAGGGCCGGGAGGTGTGGAGCGCCTGGCTAGAGGCCTTGCCCAGCGGGTCTGACCACCTCCCCTTCCCAAGGGGACGCCCTCGGTCTGACGAGATTCTTGTAAGCAGGCAAGCAGCAACACAGAGGCCTCTCTGGTCAGCTCGAGGGGCCCCTCCGGTTCCTTGGACCCTGCGTCCGTTCAGAAGAGGCGGCTGCCAGGATCCGCCCTCTGTTGCCAAGCTTCCCTTTCGGCTTCCTAAGTGGCAGCTTTCCTCCTCCCCACTTGCAGGCACCAGGCTGCTGCAGCCCAGGCTCTCCACCGGCTCCTTCCTGCTCCCCAGCACCTCCCTCCAGGACCGCCGCAGCCCGAGGACTTCCTCCCTGGGCGGGGCTCTGGCCGCCCCGCCTTGGGCTGCTCTTTCCCCCCTGGCCTCGGCCTTCGTCCTGCCGCGTTCGGCCCCTGAAGCCCCCCTGAGAACCGTGGGCGTCCGGAGGCAGCCGGGCCTGGTGGCCCTGAAGAAGTCGGTCGCCTACGGGAAAGGGCGGCTGCTGAAGGACATGGCCCTCTTCATGGGACGCTCCTTCCGGGTGGGCTGGGGCCCCAACTGGGTCCTGGCCCACGGCGGAGACCGCTTGAGCCCCCCGGGGGAGCCGGAGGACCATGGGGAGGCCACCGAGTACGGGTTCCTGCCAGCCCCCATGGCACCAAAACAGTAGGTCCTTGCGCTGTCCCCGGAGGGTGGGGGAGGGAGAAAGAAGAGGGAGGCCCACGGAAGGAGGCCTTGGAGAGGAGCAGCACCAGCCGTGAAGCCCCACACCTGGGGAGCCTGTGGGAGGCCGGAGGGAGGGGGGGACAACGACTCCCATCAAGGGAGGAGGAGGATACGCAAGTGGTCCTCCAGTTATGACCCCAAGGGAGATTGTGCATCACACAGACTCTCAATGATTGTAAAGCAGGTTGCTCATGTCGTGTGACCTGATTTTACACCTCAGATTTTGTGTGTGTGTGTGGTGTCTATAACCATGAAATTCCCCTGGGGACCAAAAGCCTTTGGCATCATTCTAGTGCTCAGTGAGCACGGTGTGTGCCAATTTTTACGAAGCTGAGATGTTAGTAGTCCTGCAATGTTGGGCTGAAAGAGTTGGTAGCTAGTCAGAGCTCAGGGAGAGGATGAGTGGGAGGGAAAAGAAAAACAGGTGTGGACTTTTAATGGTGAGACGGCTGACATGGGCCTGCATGGAAATGCACGCGTGCATCCGTGTAACCGAGCCCTGATCTTGCAAGGTGACCCTGCACTGTGTGAAGCCAAACCGGGGGGGAGGGAGGGGGGGAGCGCTGAGTCATTATTTGGCTCATAAAATTCATTTAGGAAGAGGAACAAACTGAAGCTCAGCCCCAACTCTGACTTGTGGGTTGCTGGACTCAAGGGAAGAAGTGTGCCTCCCCCCTTTCTCCCCCCAAATCAGGCCTGGGGAGTCTGACACATGCACACACGCACATCCCAACCTGCAAGCCCTGGCATCTCTGGCTGTGGGCCCTGTGCGCCGTTTGCAGAGTGCAGAGGGTCAGTCGGTCTTTAAATAGCCCCATTGTCATTCAAGGCATGAAGGAGCTTTCAGCAGAGGCTGCACAAAGGCCCAGGTGGAAGTGTAGCTGTCTCACAATCCCTCCGAGGCGCACAGACACACCATCCCTCCCTCCCACTTCCTCCCAACTTGGAGAATTGTGTTGCTCTCCTGAACGCGGCTGCTACAGACTTTATTGTCACAATCAGTGCGTGGAGGTTGTTTTCAGCAAATGATCAGACACTTCAATTACTATTTTAAAAATGCAACTTAGGCAACGGGGTCTTAACATGCATTTTTGTGCTCAACAAGAAGTGTTGAGAAGTTGATCACTATCTTCAAGTGGATCCTGAGAGTTTTGCAAAGGGAGGGAAAAGACAGAAACGGAAGGTGTGTGCGTGGTGGTGGTGGGGGAGTTAAAAATGGAAAGCCAAATCTGGAGAAGGAGGCGGGAGGTCTGCCCAAGAGAGGCTCTTTTGGGAGGGTCCGGAGGAGCCTCGCGGTGCCACTTAACACAATGCAAAGCCAGAGGAGTGGGAGTGATGACAGAATGTCAGATAGGGGAGGGCGTGAGCAGAGCCAGCGGGAGAGCTTGATGGGGATAGCAGGAACGAGAAATTAATGTCCATGACAGGAGCAGAAACAGAAACGAGGGAGCGGAAATAGTTAGGATGGAAGAAGTGAG
>JAPKID020003250.1:0-12525 GCA_026931265.2 Tropidonophis doriae
TTTACACGGGAGAAGACCCGAATAAACCAAAACCTGCATACCTACACCCGTGAAAATCTACGAAAGCATATATATATCAAAAAGTAACATACATACATTCATTCATCCATTCATTCATTTAACCAGCCACTAGTCAGAATGTACATTTCTGGGTATACAATGCTTTGTTAAAATCAAAATAAACTTCCACAACCAATTAAGGAATATACCTTTTTAATAAAATCCTCAATTAAAAATGAGATAAGATTAGCCTGGCAAGACTTGACAAATCCTTCTGGTTTATAATTACAACACTATTGTCAAAGTGTTTGCAGTTTAATTGCTTTATGATCAGCTCTAGAATTTTTTCACATATTTGATGTTATACCACTTTATCCGACCCTGCATCCTTGTTTTCTCCTTTTTTGAAAATAGGGATGATATTTACCATCCTCCACTTTTTTGGCACTTCAGCCTTTGTCTATGAATTCTAAAAAAATAATACATGTAAAATATGTTAGTAAAGTTATGTGCAGATTATCAGCAAATGCTTGAGATGCAATTTATAGTACCTAACCCTGGAAATTTACAATTTTCCAGAGTAAAGTTATGCTCTCTGGGTAAATTTTTTTTTCAATATTGGATTTCAGTCTTTTCTCTTCTATATGCCCCTTTTATTCACTTTTTTCATATATTCTGGTGAAGCACGTTGAAAATGACTGAATCAAACAGTTAAGCAATTCTGTCTTTTCTTTGATGCCTTTTAGCATTTTCCTTCTTTCATGAAGATGCTTATAAATCCATTCTCTTTTCCTTTAATTTAACACCTAGAACGTAGTCTGTAGGAATTCCATTTCACTGACCAGAAGCTCAATCTTGCAGTCTGCCAATTTTGACTGTTTGTGTTCTGCGTTGCCAATCACACCCACGCAGAGCCAGTTTCTGGTACAAACACAAGGTATTTATTGCAGTTATAAATCCTTAACTGTAGTAACATAAACACTTTGCAAATTGCAAGCTTTGATTTAGAGAATGAAAATATGAAAGCCTAGTTTTTAGAGAGTTGAGAGTCCAAAAAACAAACACCCACACAGTAGCTATGATTCCCAGATTGGTCAGGGCCCAGTCCAAGATTTAACTGAATAATCCAAAGAAGAATGCAAATAGGATTGAATATATACAGTATACGCAGTAGGAGTAGAACATTAATCACTACAAACAGTCATTAAGCTGCGGTTTCCTTTTTGTAGCCCTTATTAACAGCTTGACTAGTTTCCTGAGTCACACTTCTTTCTTTCAAGTAGATGCCTTAAGTTTGCTTGATCTTCTTTTCTTCTGAGGCTTTGTCTTGAGGCTTTGTCTAGCTCAGATTGTAGATCATCCTACAGCTATGTCTCTTCAGGTGTATTCTTTCCAGTGAATTCCTGTGGTGCCAGCTGATACTCAGTCTGGTGAAGTTATTCAGATTCTGAAGGTGAAGACTTCCTAACACTTCACTACTGTAATTGGCTGGCTGGCTCAATATTCTTGAGGCTAGCCAGGATGTTCTCTAGTGTGACAATAGAAATACCTATGCTTTGTGGCTTTGCTGAAGTTACCTAGTGCAGCAGTCACCAACTGGTGGTCCTCAGAAAAAATATTTATATTTTTTATATTGCACTAAATACTATTTATCTTTTTTAAAAATCATATTAGTGGTCCATGGGATTTAAAATTATGAAGTGGAGGAGCTTGATTCACTCATTAATTCTAATAATTGTTGATGTAAAAACAATCTTTATGCCCTTTAATGTTGCAAACCTAACTATGTTTAATCCCAGATGCTCTAAACAAACTAGTAAGTGATATAATGGATGTGATCTGATACTTTCTGCACATAATGGGCTGTCCATGCTTTTCCATTTTATAAAGCATCTTTTTTCCATCAAAATGTTGGAAAATAGTATATGGAAGATAAGCTTTCCATGAATATTTCACTTTCTTTGCAAAGCCAATTATATTCACTTTAATTTGGATTCCAATATATTATAAGAAAGTAGTTTTGAATTCCTGGATTTGTTTTGGTTTGTAGGTCTCAATGATATGGTCAAGATACCTAAAGAGATGAAGACCAAACTTTTCCTTCCTCACATGAAACAGTCAGGCTGGAACTGACCCCATATTTAAGGGAAGCAATCACATTTCTTTGAATATTTCCAGCCCTGCCTCCCTTTATTTAAAAATGATACTTATGAGATCCTTATTGAAAAAAAAAAATCCCTTAATCTGGAATATCTCTGTAATTATAGGCCGGTCTCAAATATTCCTTGATAGAGAAATAGCAGCATCACAAATCCAAGTACTCTATATTTGGCTGAAACTGCTTATCTGGATCCATTCCAATTATAACTTTATTTAAAATATGGTACAGGGATTGATCTGATTGCCTTCATGAGTAGCCATCTTCATAGATAGCCCATAACTTGATGGGAAGCATTGCTCTTAATTCTTTTGATCCTCTCAGAACTTTTCAGTACCATAAAGCATGGTATGCCTATGGACCATCTGGAAGTACTGAGTTTTGATTATACTGTTTTTACAGTGGTTCAAGTCATTGCTTTCAGGGCATGGCCAGAATATGGTTTTGGAGGATAACTGTTTGACACTTAGATAACTAACAGTGTCCCACAGGATCCTATCTTGACTCTATGCTGTTTAACTTCTATTGAAACAGAGAAAAACATCCATCACATGGAGTAGGCTACCATTAGTATGCTGATGATATCCACTTGTAATGCTGTGTATCATCTGACTTCAAAGTACCAAAGCATAAATACCTTTGAATGCTGTTTAAACTTTATAATAGCCTGGATGAGGGAAAACACATTGAAAATAAATCTTCACAGAACTGAAGTGCTGCTTGTAAGAAGAAAACTGAGTAAGGATTTAGGTAAAGTCTTTCTGGGATATGATTGTATTTTGCAAAAAGAGCAAGCTTGCAGTTTGGAAGTGTGCATTGACCTCTTACCTGTTTCAAGAGTTGCTCTGATGGATGTGGCATTTGTATGATTACAGTTGGTGTGCCAGATACATTGATTTGGGCAATGACAATTCATATCTTGATTATAATTCTCCTATCAATTGCAATATCTACTGAAAAGTGTTTGCAAATTAACTCAAATTTTGGTTGCCAAGCTACTAACTATACAGTTTACTGTAGAGGAATTACATAGTTATTGTATTAAAAGATTTTAACTGGTTGTATTTACTTCTTATATACAATGTAAGGGATTTGTATTCATGAATCCAATCTGGGTCAGTCACCAGGACCAGAGGTTTAGTCTTTTGAGCTTTCAGACTCATGCTGGAGCATATCCTCAGGGAAAGGAGGGCTCTCTCTCACCAGCTTGTGCTCCAACATGTGTCTGAACACTCAGACAGTCCAACATGTGTCTGAAACCTCTGATCCAGATTGGATCCGGCAACATTATCCTGGGATGTGCACGGTATATTTTCCTTCATTCGTGGTTTGTATTCATCTTTAAAATCCTCAATGGCTTCTTTTGTTGAATCTGCTCAGTTACTTTAATTGATGTTAATGTCAGGGTTCCAAATAGCATCTAAAGGTAAGTCAGGGTCCAAGGCAAAGTATTGCTCAAAGGCACATCTGGGAAAACCTGAATTTGAAAGCTTCTCAGTTTTCCCCACCGAATTGAAAGTTCAAGATCTTGCCCCCACACCCACAAGTTCATCACATGGTCCAACCTTCCACTACTATCCCGGCAGTTTCCACCCATCCAATTCCAGTCAGGTGCAGAAGTGCAAAGACAAAGGATAAACTTGGCTTTCTAAAAAGAATTTTGTTATGGCTACATATCATCTAACTCCATATAATCCCTATTTCCCACAATAGAAAATGCTTAGTAGAATAATAGAAAGTGTAGCAGGCTAAAGATCCAAAAGAAAAGATGGCGGCAGATGTCCCCATGCCAGAAATCAGCTATGCTGCACAATATGAGGGAGAAATCCTGCAAGATTTTCAATCTGACAAAGCTCAAAAATGTGTATCCCCCCCGTATGCATATTACAAATGTATATTTTTTGTAATATTTCATGTTTAATGTTTGATATTTATGGTTTTAATACACATCGAATGCTTATGCATTTAATGATAAAAAAAACCTATCTACAATATCCATTTTTTAAAAGTCCCTTCATCAAATTCTAAATTTCCTGACATCTTTCCTAAATTGTTAGAAAAGTCAGTCTTCTACAGACTCTCGAAGCCTCTTGTCATTTGTTTTTAAAACCTTCTGCCTGTATTGGGTTATATCCCTTATCTCAAGGCTTTGAGAGCTGTGTTATTTGTCTTTGCACTTAAACCTCTACTTTGTAATTCTGTAGCTGCAAGTGCAGCTTGTGAAACTTGACCTTGTTTGTTCTTCTTACCTGTGATTCTTTATTTAACAGAATAACAGAGTTGGGAGAGACTTTTGACGTCTTTTAGTCCTGTGGTGGCGAACCTGTGGCTCGGTTGCCTAAAGTGTCCCATGAAGCCATGTCGCCCGGTATGCATGGCCTTGCTTATTTGTCTTCCAGGTTTCTGGCATGCATGTGCACACAATGATCTGCTGTCCTTTGTGTGCATGGCAGTGCTGAAAACTAGTTTGCGCATGCATACCAGCCACCTGATTGCTGGGTGCACATGCACACCAGAGCCCAGAAGTTTGGCTTTTCCAGAGAGTGATCCCTTTGTGTGCATGGCAGAGTTAGTGGTGAAAATTGGCCTGCACATGCACACTGGACAGCTAAACATCAGGCATGCATGCATGCACACTAGAAACCGGAAGTTCAGCTTTTCCAGAGTGCAGCCCTAATGAGCATGCACATGTGCACATGATAATTCCATGCTACCTTTTAGGAACTCAGTGCAGAAAAGGTTCACCATCACTGTTCTAATACAACCTCTTGCTCAAGTAGGAGACCCTATTCCAATTTCAGACAAATGGTTGTCCAATCTTTTCTTAAAAACCTCTGGTGTTGGAGCACTCACAACTTCTGGAGGCAAGTTGTTCCACTGATTTAATTGTTCTAATGGTTAGGAAATTTCTCTTTAGTTCTCCTTAATTCTTAATTCTCCCAATTTCCTGTCAGAACATTTGTGGATTTGTTCTGAATAAACTATATTCTATCTCTTAGCGGAGACACCAGTGGTATACCAGGGAAGACAGCAGAAAAGGCATGAGAGAAGATGTGAAGAGAACCATGTGGATTCCACTTCTTGGCATCATGGTAGCTTCTAATGTCAGTTTCTCCTAATACAATATTAATTATTTCTATCTACATATTAAGATTAAGGGATGTGGTGGCTCAGTAGCTAAGACTCTGAACTTGTCGATCAGAAGGTCAGCAGTTGAGCGGTTTGAATCCCTAGCACCATGTAATGGAGTGAGCTCCCATTACTTGTCCCAGCTTCTGCCAACCTAGCAGTTCAAAATCATGTAAAAAATGCAAGTAGAAAAAAAGGGATCATTCTGGTAACAGCGCTCCATGCGGCATTTAGTCATTCTGGCAAATGACCAGGGAGACATCTTTGGACAGTGCTGGCTCTTCAGCTTAGAAATGGAGCTGAAAACCACCCCTAGAGCTGGAAATAACTAGGACGCATATGCGGGGGAACCTTTACCTTTTTACTTATTAAGATAAGACATTTTTGGAGGAACTCTACACGAGAAGAAAAGGAATGACATTTATGAAGCAATTATAATGAAAATAAACCAAGAAGAAACCTACTGGCAAAATTAGAAAAGAGAAATAGTCTGGGATTGATATGATTTCTTAAAGACAGACTATGAGAGATATAGACAGAACTAAAAATGAAGCAAAATAATGATGTTTCAAACTAATGCAACATTCCATAGGAATAAAAATAAAAGTATTATCAAAGTTTTAAACACTTAAATGAAAAAGAAAATACCTCTCCAACAGCAAAGCTGTAAATCAGAATGATTACTCCAAAAACATGCACAGAGAATGAATGATGCTATGTGAACATTAATTCTCAATATTTTCTGCCCTAATTTGTGCCTAGGATTGGAGAATCAGTGAATATATGCCCTATCACCAGAGAACAAAGATAGGATTTCCAAAAGTAGAATATACTTTTATTCACAACAATAACACAATTTGTTGGTTACTACCTTTTCTTTCTTCTTTTTAAAGTGTAACTCTTTTATTTTTTACAAATAACTGTTGCAACTTTGTTAGAAAGTTGATCACCATTTGGCATCTCTGCGATACTTTTGATAGATCTGGGTGTTAGAAATGATGTTATCAGAGGAGGAGATGATTCTGTAGGAAATACAAAAGTGGTATTGTTTTTAAATGGATAAGATACAGAAGTACAAAAAATGTACAGAGAAACAGTTTTCAGATCTAGCATTACTACATTTCAGCGATAACTACAAGCAGGACAGACTATGCAACCACAGTTATGGATAGATGTATCATGAGCTGTACTCCTTTCCTTATCAAATTATAATTTTTATTTTATAAATAGATGGAGTCATCTAACACGTTTGTGATATAGAGCTTCATTATGTATCTTCAAGTCTTTAGTCATTCTCCCTTCTTTTCCTAGGTCCCTATGCCATTTTTCACCCTTCCTCAAAACATTGTAGGAATTTCTTCTGCTTTCTTTAATGATCTTGACAGATTTATCCTTTTTAATCTTCCCTTATAAATCAATCCTTCTAACTTCCTGATAATTTTGGTTGCACTCTGAGCAGCTTTGGTTTTGTCAATAATTTCTTAATAGATTATCCTTACGGAAGGGAAAAAAGTGTGGTAATTCTGCAAAATGCTATTGTGTGCTATATATAAGGACTTTCACCATTCGTATGTGAATTAAGAGGAAAAATAAGACAAAATATTAGGCAATTATGACATGTCAGATATTCACATTCTTTTTCATGATTGGTAAGTGATGAGTGTGGTATGCTCATCATTAATAAAAGAGTGAAATTTTCATTAAATCTAAAAATCTTTTAAAATAATACTGAGGCTGAAACTGCAAGCAGATTATTTTTCTTAAAAAGAGACCTTCAAAAAGGAAGATAAGAAATGAATCATGAAGATTAAACTTAACAATGTTCATTCCACACTTTTTCATTTCCACAACCACATTCTCTTCTTTGCTCAAGTAGTTCAGCAATTAATATTCTCTCAAGCTCTAGAAATGGCTGAAGTAGCCTCAGTAGAATGATAGAAGGTAGAAGTGATGGAAGAATGGATAGTGGGTGGGTGAGTGGATTAGTGAAGTCAGTTTTGAGTCCAGGTAACTACCTGAACAGGGCCTTGCAATTTTCTTAGCAATGTTTTGTGGTTTGCCATTTAGTTTCTGGTTCTCATAACTGCTGTCTCATTCCCTGGTGAAATATCTCGTCCCTGTGCTGAGATGTTCATTTCTCATATTGCTCTTCAAAAGAATAGAACAGAACAGTAACTTTATAGTCACATGGTTGTTAAAAGATCAAGCTGAATTCCATTTGAACAGGTAAATTTAACTTAGAAAGTTCTTTTTGTAACAGTGGAAAAATATGAAGTTCAGGATTGAGTTATTAGTTCTTGGTGTTGTGTGATTTTGGTTTTCTTATTGCAGACATTTCATTAATCAGACTAGGTTAGATGATCAGTATTCTAACATGGGGATGCCATGCCCACTCATACAAAGTTGGTAGGACAAGCTCAGTGGTGGGTTCCGGATCCCATTCCTTCCTACGACCTATTCGCTCTCACAGAGAGGGGCTGCTCCGGGTGCTGTCAACCAGGCAATGCCGGTTGGCGACGCCCAAGGAAAGAGCCTTCTCTGTGATGGGCCCAACCCTCTGGAATGACCTGCCCCCTGAAGGTCATCGCAGACCTTCGCCTGTTCCGCCAGCGGTTGAAGACGCATTTCTTCCATCTAGCTGGCCTTGCATGACTCGACTCGGTGTCCTTCTTTCTTAATGTTCAATTTTAATTAGAGATTTTAAAATTGGTTTTAGCACAGGGGGAGAGTTATTTAATTTGTTTTTAATAAGGGTAACTTATGTTATATATATTGTATTTATTTTAAATTTCCCTGTGTGCCGCCCCAAGTCCCTTCGGGGAGATGGGTGCGGGGGTATAAATATGAATAAACTGAAACTGAAACTGGTACGGTTAGAACGGGCCTGGTGCGCACATCCACACATGCATGTGGTATGTGCATGCGTTGTAGCTGCCAACGATGCTTCTGCAAGCCTCTGCAACAATCCAGCTTCTCGGTGGAGCATCACATAGGTGCTGTACGCGCCATGACCATATGTGGAACGCCAAAGGCTTTAAAGAACAGGTAAGGAGCTTGGGCAGGTGAGTGGGCCCTCCAGAGCACTGTATTGGAACAATACTTGGTGCTCCAGGCAGCCTCCAGCACACCCGTACTGGGGCATACCGCCTGCAACCCACCACTGGGCAAGCTGCTATATATATATATATATCAACTGTAATATATTATGAAAAATGAAGAATACATGAGAATTGCAAATATAAGGAGACTTGTAATAGAATATGATAAGAAATTAAATGATAACCAGATGGTAATTTACAGAGGATACTGAATAAAGTAGCTGAGCAACCAACAGAGCTATGCAATGTATCATTAAAACCTTGTGTCCTGAGAATTAAAGGATAGCGAATACTATTTCTGTCTGTCTCTTTCTCTCTAAAGAGCAAAAAACAGGGAATTATAAAGGAAGCGAATTTAAATCAGGAAGAAAAAAATGATTAGGGAGGGGGAAATAATTAAGAAGAAATAGCTAAAAAGCTCCTTGATTACTGTAATAAAGTAAGGATAAAGAAAGGCTTCTTTTATTTCTTTGAACCTTGTCTTGGAGTAACCCAGTAGAAATCTGTTAAGGAGAAAGAATGAGTGCAGGTTTGGAAGAAAGTTTAATATTATTTATTGAGACTTTACAAAGACTTTTTAATATAATATTTTACTAAACCCTATTAAGGTGGGAGGTGGGAAGTAAGTCCAGATATGGATTTAAAAATAGATAACACAAAATATAGAATTGGAATAAATGGCTAATTTTCCATACAAAAAAGAAGTTAATAGTAGAGTGCTTTGGAGATCATTGTGAGGAGCAGAAATGGTCAATACATTCATTTATGGTCATAATAGAATTATAGTACGCAACATTTTGCTTAAAAAAACCCTTTTAAAAAGCATCTTTTTGAAAACTTTGGTGAAGAATGGAAAAGCTTGTTTACGGAAGTTCCTTTTCCACAATCCACAATTTCATTTATTGGAAGTGGCAAATATTCCCATTTTCCCACAAAACCCTATGAAATAGTCCTAGGAATCTGGTTCTTTAAACAGTCTCATTTGAATGCTCAGGGCATACAGCCCAAAAGCCTGGAAAAGTTGCAAGTGAGCTGGATTGTAATTTTAATGTAACAAATAAAAAAAAGTTATTAAACGTATCAGATTTAATGATAATAATTTTATTTAAACAATCTTAATAGACAGTGGCATGCAAAGGTTTAGGCAACCTTGGTCAAATTTTATGTTTCAGTGAATCCCTGAGTGAACAGGTGCTGATAGTTAAACATGACATCTTTCTGTAAATTGAACACAAAATCAATACTTACGTTGTTTACAGTTTTAAAATAAGGCAACGGTGAATATGGCAGGAGCATAAATTTGGACAACCTTTCAATCAGCACTTTGTAACACTTGCTTTCCCCAAAGAAATAGCTTCCAAATGTTTGTTGTAACACCTGAGTGTCTTTCTCTTCTTGCTTTAGAAACTTCCCCAGTCTTCCTTCCAAAACTCTTCTGGCTCTAGCCTTCTTCTGTTCTTCCACCTATTATGTTTCTTGTTCCAACAAAATCCATAACAACTCTTCCAGAGAAATGGTTTTCTATCTTATCTTATTTCATTTTTATTTTAGTTATATCATGCCTTTGTATTTTTATAAATAATCCAAGATGGCAATAGCTAGTATACTTTACTTGTCAGAGAAGAACAGGCAGAGTTGGGGCATGGAGTTAGACATGGAAGAGTTGTTATGGATTAGTGGAACAGCTTGCCTCCAGAAGTTGTGAATGCCCCAACACTGGAAGCCTTTAAGAAGATGTTGGATAGCCATTTGTCTGAAACGATATAGGGCTTCCTGTCTAGGCAGGGAGTTGGACTAGATGACCTCCAAGGTTCCTTCCAACTCTGCTATTGTATTGCATTATGTCATCAGCTTGAAGTTCTTATGTTGCAATCATTTGTCCAAGTCTAGCTAAACTTTAATTTATTTGGCCCTTATCTGGTGCTGATTCAGATTTGAACTTTAGTTGACTAGCATGTGCTTGAGTAATAAATCTTTCTGAATTGCAACTTAATGCATGGTCCTGATCCTTTGCATTACTCTTCCTGTTTTAACAAACAGGCAGGAACCTAGCAGATCACATCTATGAACACCAACTAGTAGTCAGTAACCACAACAAAATCTTCCTAATCTCATAACATATGGAGAAACTCAACCATCATTTTAACTGGAAAACTATGAGTATTCTAGACCAAGCTAAATCCCAAAATGATAGGGAATTTCTGGAGGCTTGGTACTTAAACAAATCAGCCATCAAGAGAGAATAGAAAAATAAGAAGGAAACAAAAAGACCAAAACACATTCTGTCCAGCAATCAACATCCAAGTAAGCAAGGATTAACACCAGACAAACAATTAAGCAGAAAAGTAATATCCTTATCGAGGAATTACCAAACAGAAAACCATATCCACACCAACAAACAGTGAAGCAAAAGAGTGGCAAAACAAACCACACACTTAAGAGCTCTGATGATGTTACTGAGTTGGGAAATGAAATGTCTGCAAGCAAAACACTGAGCTCAGAGGGCACAAAAGAGTACACAGACACACACACATACTTATATGCGTGCACACACACATTTCCAGATGCTTATTTTAGCATCCAATGATCTGTTATATGGGGTAGTGGTTTTTTTAGTGGAGAAAACATCTTGCTAGCATTTTCCATTCCACACTGACTTCTCTCTTGTAGGAGAATCCATTATGGTGCATGTTTCTTTCTGCTCTCTCCTCTGAACTCTCAAGCTTTGACTTTCCACTATGTATTCAAGATAGACAGTGATTGATATTTATATGTATTTATATTAGATTTATAGACTTGGAAGGATCTTGTAGGTCATCTAGTCCAACCTTCTGCCCAAGCAGAAGACCCTACACTAGTCCATATCTTCACTAGACTAGCCATGTCCAGTTCCTGTAAACATTTTTCATATGTTTTAGACTCCAGTTCCTTAATCATCTTGGTTGCTCTTTTCTGCACTTTTTATAGAGTATCATTATCTTTTTTATAGTGTGGTGACTAAAACTGGATGCAGTATTCTAGGTGTGGTCTTACTACGGCTTTATAGAGTGGTATTAGTACCTCCCTTGAGCTTGATTGTATCCCTGTTAATGCAATTTAGGATTGCATTGGCTTTTTTGGCTAGCATACTGCTGGCTCATATTTAACTGATGGTCCACTAAGACTCTAAGATCCCTTTCACAGTTACTGCTATTAAGCCTGGTTTCATCCAGTGGTATAGCTATATACATATGTAACAGGGGTGGGTTGCTGCCGTCATTACTGCTGGTTTGCTCCACGCATGTGCAAAGTTGCCCAAAATAGGTCTGTGCATGTGCAGAACATTAAAAAAAAAACCATGCTGCACTGACTGGGGAAATGGTTTGGAGGTATGGCAGTCCTGGGTCGCAGCCAGTTCGGATGACCCAGGCCAACAAATCACTACTGGTTTGGCTGAACCTGTCCAGAGCAACCCACCTCTGATATGTATGTATATAGCATATCTATATCAGTGGTGGGTTCCTACTGGTTCAGACTGGTTCAGCTGAACCGGTAGTGGTTTGGTAACCAAGGTCGCTGGAACCGGTAGTAATCCAGGCCTGCCATGCCCCCAAATCGGTCCTCTGGGTGATAGCATAGGCATAACCATCTTGTTTTTTGCTTCTGTGCATATGCATAACAATTTTTATCATACTGTGCTTACATGCGCACATCATGGCCACAAGCGAACTGGCAGTAGTGACTGCTGGAACCCACCCCTGATCTATATGTGTGTTATGTATGTGCACACTTTTGAAAGCAAGCAACAGAATTTCATTTTTAAGGTGTGACAAAGTGCCCACAGGAAAAAAAAAACAATAAAGGTTACTTTATGTTTAATACTTAAAATTTAGTTTCACTTTTCTATGCCACTGTATTATATGACTCTGTGCTATTTACAATAATTAAAACCACATAACATCATAAAACAAAAAATTACAGTAAAAAAAATAAAGTTAATAAAGCAGCTACTAAAATACAATAACATAGACTTCATATTTAGTTCCAGAAATATCCATACAGTAGTATCTTTAATACATATATACTTTCGTAGATTTTCACGGGTGTAGGTATGCAAGTTATGGTTTATTCGGGTCTTTTCCCGTGTAAAATTAAAGGTGT
>JAPKID020003252.1:0-12524 GCA_026931265.2 Tropidonophis doriae
TGGTGCAGAGTTTGTTTCCCAGTTGATGTCAGGGTAGTTAAAATCCCCCATTACTATTGTAGTGTGCTTCCTACATATCTTAGTTAGTTGGTTAGCAAAAAGTTCATCCACTTCCTCTGCTTGGTTGGGTGGCCTGTAGTATAGCCCTATGGCATTGTCATTTCCCCCCCAACCTTTAATATTGACCCAAAATAAGTATATGCTTGTATCACAACACCCTGTTAAGCCCCAATTAAGGGAGGAAGCATACTGCTCTCCTTTTCTGCCTTTCGACAGAAAGGCAAAAACCAGTAGTCTAGTGGCAATTACAACTGCCTCACATGTAATACCTCTCTGGTTCGAATCCCAGTAAGGGTATGGCTAGGTGGTGAGAGCTAAATAGCTCGAAATAGATCTATCCTAGTCTTCCTTGTTTATTTATTTATCAGCTCAAAAAACCTAACACACACACACACACACACACACACACACACAAGCACATTTATTTATTTATTTATTTATTTATTTATTTAGTTAGTTAGTTAGTTAGTTAGTTATATACTAGCCTTCCCGGCCACAAGTTGCTGTGGCCCAGTCAGGAGGGTCACAACCCTCATCAACTCGAGGGTGGAGTTTCTCCCTCTCTCTATCCCTCTACCTACCTACCTACCTACCTACTGCATTTCTCCCTCCCTCTCTCTATCCCTATAGCTGCCTACCTTCCTACCTACTGTATTTCTCCTTGAATCTTATGGACAGAGTATCTTATGTCATAAAGGATGACATAATACCTGTGATCCACTGCTCTCTCTGTATCCATCTACCTACCTTTTTTACAATTGTTTACATTTCCATTGCATGTGCCTGGCACAGGTGTGACATCTACACAATCTATATATATCATTGGTGCCGTACTCAAACGGAACGTTATGTGAAAATTTGGAAGTGATACTTTCAGAGGTTAGTGGTTTTGAACAAACTCTTGTTACATTTTTATTTATATAGATTTGTCAAGCATATATAACAGATATAAGTAGAAACAAGATTATGAATACATGAAATAGATACAAATACATGGGGATATTAAGACAGAAACAGTGGCAGTTTGGTATCAGCCACAGTCTTTTAGGGTAATGCTGATAAGCACCCACCTTTATCTTCCTTAAAATGCTGCCAGAGACCTAAAATGCTGCCAGAGACTTTCCAATTAGTTTTGCAAGGCCAAACAGAGCACAGAAACAAACAGAACTTCTCAGAGTTTGAACCAAACAGAATGAGCAAAGTTGCTTCCTGCAAAAGGTCGTGTCCATTTGCTCCTCTTTTTTGTCTTAGTTGTTCTTGTCTTCTGGAAGCTGTGCACATGCACAAGTGGGAACAGGCTCATTCTGTTCTTCTGCCTCGTTGGAGTCAGGTTCCAGAGGCAGAACATAACTACCAGATGTCCCTGACTCCCTCTCTGCCTCCAATGCAGGCCCTTGTCCGAGCCTTCCCCAGACTCCAGGACTGGCCCATGTTCCTCCCCAACCCCTTCACTGTCCAACTCTGCTGCTATCTTCCCAGGCCGCCGGGAGACCACAACACTATGCAAGAGTTTAAAAAAGGCTAGAAGACCCCACTGTGACACTGATCCAATCAGGATACAACAGAAGAAGGTTCATTACTCACGTATAATTAATTACAGTTTGTGTTTCACTAAAACCCTGATCTCCTGACACTTTCATATTTATTTAAACTAGGCATAGGGCCTAGTTACCTCCGTGACCGGCTCATGCCCCACACATCCCTCAGACCGATTCACTCACACAGAGAGGGGCTCCTCCGGGTGCCGTCAGCCAGGCAATGGCGGCTGGCGACCCCCAGGGGGAGACCCTTCTCTGTGATGAGCCCCACCCTCTGGAACGACCTTCCCCCTGATATACGTACCATCACCGACCTTTGCCTGTTCCGCCAAAGGCTAAAAACCTATTTTTTCAATCAGGCTGGCCTGGCCTGATCCCACTCTGCCCCATTTCCCTAGTTTTAAATTTTTAATCGGGTTTTTAGGAAGGGTTTTAGTACAGGGGTAATATTGTTTAATTCTAATTTTTAAATGGTCTGTTATTTATGTGTTTTTAAGTATTCCCTGTATGCTGCCCCGAGTCCCTTTGGGGAGATGGGAGCAGGGTATAAATTTAATAAATGTAAAATGTAATGTAAATGTAATAATAGTTTGAATACTTCTTTCAGATCAGCTTTCCTTATATTACTAGAATCTCAGTCCCTCAGTAGGTACCATGTTTCCCCAAAAATAAGACCTGGTCTTATATTTTTTGGGCCACTAAAATGGCACCAGGTCTTATTTTGGGGGGACTGACTCACTTCACGGCGGTGGCACTGACAGCCTCTGACAGCGAAACAGAGGCCGGGGGGGTGACGCATGCAAATGGTGACAAGCAGTCGCAGAAGAAGTGGACCAGCAAGACAAGACAGGTGTTGGGGTGTGCGAGGCCTGGCTGCAACTGTTTAAACGTAAGTAGTAGGGCAGCTCCAACCCTCCCAATCCCCACCCTAGCTTAATTTTTACCCGTGCATCTCATCCACCCTGTGCACCCAGCAGTGGGCAGGATCTTAACTAGGGCTTATATTGGGCACATGTATACAAAAATCATTGTACACACCAAGGGCAAAAAAAAGAAACATTTTTAATTTGTACTCAGGTTAGCTACTATTTATGAATTTTCCTCTCTACATATTAGCATTTCAATGCAATGTGTCTTAACAGGACAAATGCCATGGGGATTCAATTTCCTGGGTTTTTTTGATACCCCGTACTACTTCAGTTGCCAACTGGCAGATTTCACAGGCCAGGAAATCCTACTTTCAATGTGATATTGATGGCTGGGTAGCAGAGTTTTAAAATTAGCTTGACAGTAAATTTTCTATGTGTTTGTAGAGTTACCAGTCACTGATCTGCCATAAACTACCTATAGGATCGCAACATACTTCAGTATTTTCGTGGGTTAACTGACATGGGTTTATGTGTTTTAAAAGCATATTTTTTTCTTTCTTCTTCACTGTTTCTGTACTCTTGTGTTCCCCATGACTCTGAACTTTTCCTCATTTGAGTTAATTGCAGGACAAGCATGTTTTGGCAATTGTTATTTTCTGCCAGGTTCTCATAAAAACACTTTGCCCAGTTCCCCAACCTATACTTGGACAAGTTATAGCCTCCTAAGCTTTTCAAACCATTTTTTTTTTGCTAAGAACATACTCTTTCGCACTTCATTCAGTGATATGGTCTGGTGACTTCTATGGGACAGAATTGATCCAATTCCTATTGGTAAATGTTAGTGTTATGGGCAACCCCGTGATCTAGTCTGGACAAGAAGCTCCAGATCCTTCCAACTGGCCTTTCCTCAGTTCAGAGACCTGAAATTGGGATCTATCCCCTAACAGGTGATAAGCACTGAAAAGGTGAAAAGGGAGGAAGGCGACTTCTATTGCACAGCGCCCCCAATCACAACACAACTGCCTAATGTCAGTCAAACTAGTTTGGAACACAGGTTTGGTGCTGTTCTGAAAGAAGGCTAACCAATAATGGTAGGTGTGACAAAAAGGCTGAACTGTGCAGTGGGTCTGCTCCCTTTTGCTACACCTGGCAACCCTACAATACCTCCTGATAGCTGTTAGATATTTATAAACCCTCTGCAAAGTTTGAACAAGCTTTGATGGATAGCTAACCCTCTTGGTTTACCTATTTGTCACAACTTATATAGTCCAAGTCTCTAGGACTTATCTGTCTTATTTAATCCTAGTTTCCTGATATTAGGGGAGTGATAGTTTGATATTTTCTTCCAATTAGTAACAACTGGGGGGGGGGCACGCACAAATTTCCTAACAGTATAATTTTTTGCCACTTCAAAGACTGGTGGATCAGGTGGCCCCTAAAATCCCAATAGCTTCCCCGCCAAATGATCAGTGGTAAAGTAAGAAATGCGAGGTGCCTCAGGTCCATGGTGGAGGCCTCGGGAGGCCAGGTACAGGCCATATACTAATGTCTCTCCACTTAGGGATTCAAAATCCTTCTCTGTAAACCGCTTGGAGAGGGCTGTAAAAGCACTTTAAAGGGGTATATAAGTTTAAATGCTATTGCTATTGCTAAACTGCAAACCTTCCTATGCACTGATAATGCTTAATAATTAAACAATTATTTAATCACTAAATTACTGATCATTCTGCACTGTCTCCTACTACAGTTATTAAACATTTATATAATCTTGTAGTGAAAAAGAAGTTTTAATAGTTATATTATACTGAAAAATAACTTCAAATTCAAGTTTCTTTGCATAAATATCTAAAGTTGAGGACCACTTACCGTTCAGGTGATTCTTCACAAATGCTATGGCAATCAGTAGTTTCCAACATTAAACTACGAGTAAGGTTCTGTACTCCTGGATAATGGAAGTTAGCAAAGGAGTGAGACATGGGAGATGTTTTTGTTCCAATATCTGTGATACGTTTCTCATGACCTGTTAACCCACAGGAGAGTCCATCCAATGCAGGATTTAAGGAACGGGTCATGTAAGCATCAGCAGATTGAGGTCGCCTCATGGGTGAGGATGGATAAGGAGAAAGTTTGCTGATGAGGGGTGTCAAAAGATCAGCATAGGCAGCTTTTGTAGGTTTTAAAAGTTTGTCGACATGAATGTTTAGCATTTTTTGTTCAAAAGCACAAGAGAAAACAGTAGAGGGCAGATTCTGAAGCCATGATAGCAAACTAAGGTCCAAATCATCACATCCATTCCCACATAAAAGGTCAATTCCGAGTAACACTTCACTCTCTGTAATTTCCTCTCCTGTTGCTTTACTCTGACAGAACTCAACACAACATTCATATAACAGCCCCTTCATCAGAAGCTGAAATAAGCGATTATTGCTTGCTTTAAATCCAGCTTCACTTAGTTTTCTATCAGCAGGAATAAACTCTGCCACCATGATACAAGCCTCTTCAAAACAGTGAACTCGTGCGGTGCTGGGATTCCAGTCCTTGAATTCTGCATGGTTAGTCAGACGAGGCAATGTGAGTAGTAAACACAGTTTGCTATAATCTTCTTTACAAGGACAATATTCTTCTAGAGCATGTAGGCACTGCACAGCTTCCTGCATTGTAAATTCCAACTACGGGGAAAAACATTTTTATTTATTTAAGGGAAAAAAGTCAGTTTATCACAATGCAATTAAGCATAGCTGCAATTCATTTTCTCTGCTAAAGGTATTTATTGATCACACCAATACAATATAGTGCATATTATTTCTGTATGAAATCTAGTGGTATTTCTTTCTCATATACATTTTTAGATCAAGTTTAAAGCAACTTCTTATAGACATAGTTTATATGTCTGGTATTAAAACTGGACTACTTTTTTTTAGTAGGTTGACTCATCCTTCCATCCTTCCGAGGTGGGTAAAATGAAGACCCAGATTGTTGGGGGGAATATGCTGATTCTGTAAACTGCTTAGAGAGGGCTGTAAAAGCACTATGAAGCAGTTTATAAGTCTAAGTGCAAAAGAGCATTACTTTTTTCAGTCAGTCCACATGTCTCATAGATGGCTGTCCACAAATCCAATTAATAACAATAAACAAAGTATCTATAGCAATAGGCACCTTGGGTGCAGTTCCAAAACAACTGAAGCACCACTTGAACACCATCTAGTCACAAACTGTCAATTGCAAAAGCCAGCTTTACTTGCAACAGCCTGGTGTGAAGTTGGCTTGCCCCCTGTGGTGTACCATGAATAGTGCTTAAGGATGAACCAAATGAGTTAACAGTCTTACAGCAGCCAAATAACTATTCTGTAGTTATATGTAGTCTCCTGGCTAATGTAACATTGCCATATGGTAAACAAACATGATACAAAATTGAAAAAGCTTACATCCTGTGATACCTCTGACACCATCAAACATCCACATCTGCCTATCCCATGTCCTTGGAAAGGACTTGATGGACAAAAACGCCAAATGCTGTCTGAATTCAGACTGTCTGATTAACAACAACAACAACAATAATAATAATAATAATAATCTGCCTTATCAGTCAAATTTAAGGAATAAGAACCAAATTCACTGATAAATAAGAAATGGAAACATTTCCAATCTTCTGTATCATATTAAAATCATATCTTAAAAAACTCAGGCAAATAAAGGAATTTAACTAGGGGGGAAAAGACATCTGATTTCATGTCACTTAAGCTTCTCTGGGGAGAATGTTTCAGAGTAAGTCTCTCATGAATGAAAAGGAGGTTTTCTTAGTCTGACTTGAGGGAATTCAGCATGATAGCTTGCTTAACATGACAACATTCAATCCTTGTGACAAAATGGTGTCTGAGGATCATTGTATTAAGGAGAACAGCTTTTGCTTAATGATAGATATCATTATAAGGCAAGTTAAGACTGAATTTGATACTACTAAAAATCAAGAAGCATTAATGATTTTTATGATCTACTATGAGGATGTTATGTATAAGTCTCAGAGCTTACATGATGAGGCTCATCTTCTGCAGACATTGCATTATTTACACATAAGGCTTCTAAAAATTTCTGCTTCAGTATGATGTAACGAAATCTGTAGAAAAAAATAGAAATGCAAATTAAGTAAGAACAGTAATAGAAATTTCTATGGATTTTAATATAAAAAGCATTTAGATTAAATTTTTGAGATTTTGAAAAAAAATGAAAAATATCAACAGTTGTTGCCTTATAATTTTCAGATTATAGCAATGACAAGTTACTTAACTGTTATTTTATTTCTATTTATATAAAGAAAGGTTAAGTGTTATTAGTTCAACTAATAACGAAGAGAAGGACTAGGGGAGACATGATAGCAGTGTTCCAATATCTCAGGGGTTGCCACAAAGAAGAGGGAGTCAAACTATTCTCCAAAGCACCTGAAGGCAGAACAAGAAGCAATGAGTGGAAACTAATCAAGGAGAAATTTCCTGACAGTTTGAACAATTAATCAGTGGAATAACTTGCCTCCAGAAGTTGTGAATGCCCCACTGGGAGTTTTCAAGAAGATGTTGGACAACCATTTGTCTGAAATGATGTAGGGTTTCCTGCCTAAGCAGGGGATTGGACTAGAAGACTAGAAGTTCCCTTCCAACTCAGTTCTATTCTGTTCTGTTCTTTCTGTTTTTTATTTGAAGATGTTTCACTTCTCATCCAAGAAGCTTCTTCAGCTCTGAAGCTGAGAGAAAGAAAACCCAGAAAGTCCAGTAGCCTATCGGAAAAAAACCCCCAACTTTGGGACAACCATGACCTGGATGACTGAGGATCTCCATAGATATGTACATATTGGGATTATACTATAAACATCAACTTTTTGTTTCTCAAAATGACCTTTATGCCACCTCCCAAAGTTCAGGATAATTTTTCAATCAATTGAATAATTCTATAGGAGAAGGAGGTTGAGATGGTTGAGAATTTCCTTTGAGTTATTTGTTATACATAAACAATATTTTTTTTAAAAAAAATGCATAGAAAAAAATTAGTTTTTCTAGGTAGAAGTTGTTAATACTTGAATCAAATGGGTGCAACTTTTAATGTAAACTTTAAATGTAAATTCATTTACATTTAAATGTAAATCAAAATCTGGAACATGAAAAGCATGAAGCAAGGAGAATGAAATTGTCAGAATGGAAATGAAATATTCCAAAAGGATATTTTAGGAATAAATGACTTAAATAGGTCACTTTAAATCTAATGATTATACACAATAGTATACCTTTTTAATCCATGCAAAGATATGAAGTGCCAGGAACAATCAATAGGGACATTTTGGGTGGTATACAATAATCTAATAGGACTGATAAAAATACAAACTAAGAAAAATAATGTAAAGTACAAAAAAGAAATAGAAAGAAAAATAGAAAAATGCAGGCAATAGTAAATAAATGTGTTCTCCTTCATCATAAGTATAAATAATTTTAATAACTTATCACCTTTTCTTAAAAAGCAATTGGTCTTCTTCTCATATCTTATCTAAAAACAACTTAAAAATCTTGTCATTCAGTCCTGATCAAAGGTCCATTAAAGATTATCTGAGATAACATATTTAAGCAAATAAACCAACTTTTTATGTCCTTTTACTTTTTAATCTTGATCTTTAATCTTCAACCATCAATGTCATAGAACGTGATGTCATTTTTTTCTTTATCCTTTCTCATAAATTCTTCAAAAACTTATTATTGTTTGTAATTTCAATTTGAAAAACATCCAGATCACACTTTTTGTTTGTTAGTTCTATATTTCTTTTGTTTTAATTACTAAGCATTCAGCTAAACTCTTTTCTAGGTCCAGCATATAATTTTTTCCATGTCTCCATAACCTCTCATTTTAAAATCCCCTTCCTATCATTCTGAGTCCTGTTTTGGTAAAACTTGTTTCATAAAGTCCTTTAAAAACATATTTGTTTTTAATGGCAGACATATTTGGAATTAAGAAGCAAAATTTAAGCGTTCTTCCTTTAATTGTAATCTTTAGTACCTTCAGGTTCCCTCAAAACAGTATGAGATTTCCTACATGAGGGATCCTTATAATTAACTTTGAAATCATATTTCAAACCATCTGGACTTTCAGTCCATCTGTAACTTTTCAAAATCAATTTTCCAATCACATTTTTGCTATAATGTAAGAGAAATATTTTTTAATCCTTAAGGATTGAAGGAAACTCATTGATACTATAAAACATATTGTTCTAAAGATTCCAGAGTTTTTAACTGAAAAGCAGTTAACAAGCAATTTCTAAAAGTGATTAGTAAAAAGTTTAGATTAGAAAAAAAGAAGTATGCAAACTCTGATCCATAAAAGCACCAATCATGGTTTCAGGTAATATGATGTTCCCTCATCTTCGAGATCTAAATCCTCTATAGACTCATGAGGAGAAACTGTCTGGAGCACTTGAGGATAATCAAGTCTTCTCTCCTTGTCCAGAGAACATAAACAAAAGGCCAGGCCAGTCACTGGCTCTTCATTCCACTTGCTATTTCCCTTTTCCATTAGGCTTGCACTGAACACACTCCATAAAAATATGATTGGACATGTCAATTTAAATGATTTAACTGCATGTACTTTTAGTTTCTGCTTTGTGTCTATGACACATTTGTAATATGGCTAATATGCTTATATTGGTAGCTCATTAGGTGTGATCAGCATTGCCTGTTGACAGAAAATATGCAAATGTTGTGCTAATATATCAATGAACTGAGCATTTACATGGGCTTTGCCTTTAGGCCTATCAAGCATTAAGTTTCTTATATTGTTGCTTTGTAATTGATTCTTCCTAGTAGAGTCTCAGTTTTAGCATTGCTTTAATTTTTTTTTAAATAAACTAAATATAGTTTTATTCTCAAACTCGAAGATAGTTGAGAGACTATTTTTCTTAAGCTATACCAGCTCAAGTATTGCTCTAACTCTATTGTATCATTCTATAATGATTGTATTTTATTATTTTGTAAACTGCATAGAGTCCTTGGATTGAGGTGGCATATAAATTTCATAAATAATATGTAAATGAATATAAACAACATAAATTCACATGCACAATCAACTGACTTGAATGGACACTGGAACAAAAACAAATGTTTATTACATCTTAAAATTAGATGTCGCACTACAAATCCTTCAAATGGAATGAGCAATTTACTGACTTATTCGTGAATTTCTATTCAAAGAGCAATGGGACAATTAATATTTTTACATATAATTACCATGCTGTCTGGTAACTTTAAGCATGAGTGTACAATGATCTAAAGTTTGCTAAAAATATATGTTTATAAATATATGACTATATGTTCATAATTACAGTAAATCAAAATTGGTGGGTGCTTATAATACAAACATTTGTATGTTTCTCTAGAAATAGCTAAAGTTTCAGCTAAACTTGAAATAGTAGACCATTATAACAATAAATCTCATTTTTAAGTTCCTACTTAATCTTGCAACTCTGGGTGATCTTTGGCCAGTCACCACCTCTCAGGCTTGTTTATATAACATATTTGAAAAGGGTTTTTTTTCTGAATATGAAACAAACAAGTTTCCTGGAAGTTCTGCTGAAGTGTTCTTGATTAGCCAAAGCAAAATGCAGAATGCTTGGTTGTTCTGGTTTTATCTGGGGTATCCTAGAGTGATTTTATGGAAGAAGAATTAAGCACATTGCTTCCTTCCTATTTTCTTCACACTTAGTATGCCTCTCCTTACTGCAGTGATCTTGGCAGCTCTCAGTATGGCTTCATGAAATGCAAAATGGTCTTGCAAAATGTATTTTTGCTTCATATCCAAAACATATGTTTGAAGTTCTGTGCAATCAAGACCCATTTTGATTATTGTCTTGACAGAAAAATATCTGGAGAGGTCTCATAAGGCAAGTAGGGACTGTTGGGCTGTCTCAACCTCATCTCCACATGACTCATGTTCCAGTTCATCTTCCAAATGCTCTCCTTTCTCTCCAGCCAATATCTTTGTATTCAGGTGTGGTTAGGGATGGGAAGGCCAGAAAAAAAACCGGAAAAATTGGGGCCGGGCGGGGACGATAGACAAAGGGCGTTGGTCTTACCTGACACGCTCCTTCTGGATGTGCTGAGTGAGAATCCAAATAGGAAGAAGGTGGAGTTAACCCATACTTTGGATTCTCAGGTCAGCACATTGGAGAAAAACCCTATTGTCTGCCAACTTTTCTGGATTTTTTCCAGGCCTTCCTCTCTCTAGGTATGGCACAGCCAATCAGTTTATTCCTCCATCAATCATTGAGTTTAGTTCATAATTTACTGTTTATGCTCTAAACTCGTTTCCAATCATATATTAGGGTCATTGTTTAATTTATGTAGGTATCAAAACTTCTAAAAAGCACATTTTGGGCAAGACAATCTGAAAACAGCTGCTCTATACACTGAACTTCGCTTATCAATAGTATCTATAAGAATGAAACAGTGCTATCTTGCCCATTTTGAATTTTATTACAATTGACTAAACTCTTTTGAGTCATAGATTTTTTCTTGTATAATTAAAACTAAAGGCAATTTGTGGTGCCTTGAAGACTAAAAATGTTTTTATTTATTAGATGTATAGATCATCTATCTCATGAGTGTTGAGACTAACTTTTTTAAAACTAGAGCTCGTATTAGCAAATAAATTAACTGTTACTCCAGGTTGTGAGAGTGCATGTGTGCAAATATGGACAATAAGCAGCATGACTATGAATAACTCAAATTGAAAAAAACAGACTACATGTAGTCCTCAATGCATGACCACAATTGGGACCAGAATTTTGGTCACTAATCGCAATTAGTGATTAGTTGTTAAGCAAATCTGGGTTTCCCCATTGACTTTGTAACAAGCAGGCTGGGAAGAACACATATCATGATCATGTGGCTACATCTCCATAAATGCAAGATAGCTGCCAAAATAATTGAATTGAGGGTGGTTCAACGGTAAAAGTTTCAAGGAAATGTCGTAAGTCAACCAAATGTCGTAAGTCAACCAAAGAATAACCAAATCAAAGATGAATGACATTAGCTTCTACACTCATATTCAAGCAAAAATAAGGAAATTTTTGAAATCTCCATCTCATATCACATAGTAATTTTAAAGGACGTTGCAGGCAGACTTGTATAGATGCTATACTCCTTTGCCCACTTGTAACTATTATATAAGTACACCTCAATAAGACTTTCACATTCTCTAGTTTAAGTAATATGCAAAATTTCTTTAGAATTGACTAAATATTTCCTATATTTATCCAATATTTCCATCTGCTTTCTCAACTTTCAGAATTAGCAAACCATAATTTTTCAAAACAGCAAAATTCTTATTAGAATTAGCAATTTAAGTCTCTTAATTTCAAGGTTTGTTTAGCCACTGATACTGAATAAACAAATTGGTTGGACTCATACAATATACTAAGCTATATACCACTGTTGGGAAAAAATGACTTTGTATGGCACACTAAAAAACTTAACTATTAAATATGAAAGTGTTTCTTCCCATTTTTATTTTGAATACATCTATTCTTTTGACATTACTGAGGCTTTTAAAAAAAATACTAGGGCTGCAACAGCTATTTTTAGTAGTCCACTTTGGAGCATGGGGAGAGCAAAATACACAACAGGAAAAGTAACTCATCCTTTGTTATCTATGATATGGCTAAAAATACGCAGATTTAAGAGTAAGAAATTCAGATTAAGAAAAGATTAAGATTAAAAAAAGTCAAGCAGGGCCTTGGCCTAATATGTAATTGAACTGTAACAATAACATGTACATTAATCTTCATATGATTTCACATTAGCATTAAAGATAAAACTTTAACATGTTCTATCCAAATTTAGAGGCCTTTTTTTATTAAGATAGATTTACCATCTACCATATATTCCGCCGTATTAGACGACATTAGAAACCCAAAAAAGTCAACCAAAAATCGGGGGTCGTCTTATACGCCAAGTATACGCGCGGCAGTCAGAAACAGCTGAGGGGTGCGGCTCCTCCGCTCCGTTTCTGACTGCCGCCTGGCTCTCCG
>JAPKID020003253.1:0-12524 GCA_026931265.2 Tropidonophis doriae
TTAATAACCTGTGCACCGCCCCGAGTCCCCTTGGGGAGAGGGGGCGGTTAATAAATCGAAATTCTTATCTTATCTTATCTTATAATCAGCAGCAGAAGTAGCCTGCAGTACTGCACTCTAACCACTGCGCCATCGCAGCTCATGTAACTGAATTTTTATGTGGCATTTTGAAATAATAATGTACATGTCTGATCTCTGTTCCCATGGGTCCTTTACGGTGAAATCTACATGTTCAGAAACATTTTCATTTATTTTGGTAGTAAAAATATGGCAAATTGTAAAATTGGGCACTCGTCCTGCATAAAAAAATGTGGACATGTAGGAGCTTTTTAATACAGAGATAAAACAATCAGGAAGATTTCTTCTTAAGTTTTGCACTGCAGGCTATAGTTTACACTTGAAAAACAAGTGTAGCATTGTTTTTTTAGTTGTCTGCACGTGGTGAAAATTTGTATAGGCATCAGCCCTTGTGATGTAGCTTTTGCTCAAGATTCGTGTGTATGTAGCAAAGGAGAAAGAACAGTTGTGACGATTTCTGTAGCCTTAGTTTAGACATATGTTGTATATACAACATCATTTTCTCTTTTAAAAAAGTAAAAGTTGATCCTTAATTGTTTTTTGTAACAACCAGCAGAAAAATATGTAAATACAGTATAGAGCAGAGGTCTTCAAACTTGGCAGCTTTAAGATTTGTGGACGTCAACTCCCAGAATTCTCCAGCCAGCTGCTGGCTGGAGAATTCTGGGAGTTGAAGTCCACAAGTCTTAAAGCTGGTATAGAGTTTGAATAATAAAGTCATAAGAATTATATTTCATGAATAAATCATTGCAACAACAGTTAATTCATGTCCTGGCTATGAAAAAATAGTAATAAGTGTATCTACAAGATAATGTTTTCTGGTTGATCATAAATTTAGTTATTTTGATTCCAGGAAAGGCTGGCAAAGTGTTTTGGCTCTCAGTGTGGCTTCTGTACTCCTGGGATGGTGATGTCTATGTATTCTCTCCTGAGAAATCATCCTGAACCCAGCATGGAGCAGATTGTGGCATCTTTGGATGGTAGGCTGCCTTTCTCCCAAAAATCATTTACTTTCCCTGCTTGTTAATAATTTAGTCATACACTAAAAGAAGCGGCTATTTTTACAGGTTCTCCTCGACTTATAACTGTTTGTTTAGTGTCACTTCAAAGCACTCAAAACAGTGACTTATTCCTGTTTTTCACATTTATGACTGTTGCAGCATCTCTATAGTCACATGATCAAAATTTATATACCTAGACTCATATTTATGATGGTTGCAGTATCCCAGGGCCAGGTAAATCACCTTTTGCAACCTTCTGACAAGCAAAATCAATGGGGAAGCCAGATTCATGTTACTAACTTAACAACTGTAGCAATAAAGGTTGTAAAATGGGGAAAAATTCATTTAACAACTGTCTCGTTTAGCAGAAAAAATGTTGGGCTCAATTGTAGTCATAAATTAAGGACTACCTGTGGGTATCTAAGTATTTGCCTCCCAAACAGTTCTTTCTTGGTTCTGCTACCAAATACCTCCAATATTTATCTTCTCTACTTTCCACTTGTATTTAAATATATAAAATAGAAAGCAGGAATAACCAATGACTAAACCTTCTACCCAGGTCCTGATTCCAGCTGGCCTTAAGTATTTTGAAATATTTTTAAAGTACAAAGGGCACAAAACATATACACAAATTAATGTATAATTTAATTTAATACATTAAAATATATAAATACATTAAAATCACATGATTAAGTGTTTAAAATCACATGAAAGCTACCTTCTTTGTGTATCCTTTAACATTTCATTTGTTTATGGGAATAATCTTAATTACAGATTTATTTTGTTGAAGGGAGCAAAGATTTGATCAGAGGGGAAACACTTCCACCATGAACGTCACTCCTATGCCTGCAGAGAATTATTAGGAAGAAAAACTGCTGCATTCTTTCTATGCTCTGAATAAAAGTTTATTTGAAGATATTTCTGCCTGCTTTGGTTTGCTCTTACAAAGTAGCTTTTTACAAAAAAAAATTCTTTTTTAAATTATGTAAAGTTTCTGTTGATTATAATTGTGGTTAACCTGCCCAACTGAGGCACCTGCATTAAAAGGAGGATACCAAATGCATATTGATCGCTGAAATAAATTTATTGTGTGTGATCATTTCTTCCAGGTAATTTGTGCCGTTGCACTGGATATAGACCTATACTGGACAGCTTTAGTACTTTTTCTTCGGTAAGAAAACCATGGCTGATTTTGCAGAAAATGCCCATTAATGAAATAAATGCTGCGAAAATGGATAGAAGTTATTCTTTTGTGAAGGCCAGAAAGATATATACAGCAATAAAATAATTCAAAACAATAAGTAACCCCATCTAGCTTTCTTTCCAGTGTTATCACAATATTCCTGAATATCATGGAATGATTTTTTTTCCCCTTAGGAATGCTGCCCATTGGCAGGGAGTGGAAAATGTTGCATGGAAAAAGAGGAGAGTAAGGAGAAAGAGACTTACGCAGAAGATCCATCGCTAAGAAGAGGAGAGGTATGCTACAGCATTTTATGATTTTTGTGGTTTCATGAATGAGCTCATGATGCAAGTCCCAAAGGGTTTATTTTGCGTGGTGTATATCAAACTTATAGGAATGTCTAGATTCCCAATCTTATGATGTGGTCTCTTTTATCTGATAACCTCTACCTTGGAAATGGCTTGTAATTTATATGTGGCAAGAACCACTACATTAATTACAGCCTACTTAATTAATAGGGGACATAAAAAGTTGTTAATGATTACACTAGATTTTTAATTAGCCTCTAAACATGTACAGGGTGCACAGTGTCTGGCAGTATTTATGTTATTTGGAGTGGAAAATATATCCTTCCCTTTTCAGGTTTTGACATTTACTAACCTTATTAGATTTTACCCTGCTGACAACTGGCATCTGTGCTAGTTCACAGCTCTTTGTACTTGCATCCTAATATCTGACATAAACAAGTCACAGAGATTGTGTCCTAACATCCACATGTCAGCAAGTTAATTTTTTTCTATTTATTATGATATTTACTGTTCATCTGCATTTGCAGCCCACATCTCATAGCCTTACCTACTATATGTTGCTATGAAAAATGATTGAAAATGGCCAAATCCTTGATCCAACGGTATCTGAATCCTTTCCCTGTTGAATCACAAGTGTTCAGTGAAGTTTATTTTCACATAAACAGATGTAAGATTGCAGTCTTAGAATCAAGAGTTGATATACTTCCATATCCATGCATTGCTCTTTCAGAAGTTGGAATAACAATTTTCTACTTATATTTAGAAGTTATATAATTTAATTTAAAATGAAATCTAATAATATTAATAATATAATTCATAGGAGTAGAGGAGACTAGTTTGCTTCACTAGTCAAGTGAAATCTCACCAGCTGCAAAAGATGCATTATTCTTTTTTGTAATTCACTAGTTTAATGAAATTATTTCCAAGGATTGTCTGAACATTTTGCCTTCCAAAGCTGTTTTGTGCTGAGACAGGTTCTCACAAGGATGGTATTGTGATTTGTATAACTTGTTGATTAACTCTTTGACGGGACTCAAATCTAACAAAGTTTAAATTAAACTGTCCTGGGGGTTTTTCACAGAAATTAAAAAAATTTCAGCAGAGGAAGATTCTTTGCCTGAAACCTGCATAAATTTCCAGGTGTTAATTGGTTCTGATACTTAATCTGGAACAAGAAAATCAAGTGTGGTCAGCAGGATTCCATTCTGTGAACAATGTTCACCATTTCTTTATTTAAAAAGGATTAATGTACTCTAAGGAGATTAAAGCAAAAACCTGTTGTTGTTTCCCAGTTCCTTTAGAAAAGTTGGCAGAGAACATTTTCTACTCATAAAGAACTCTAACATTATCGGTACAGGGTTGTTTTTGTATTCTAACAATGCTGATCTGAGTAACACAGAATGTCCTTTCACTGGTCTTGTCTCGATAGCCAATGGCCCCAATAAGCTCAGAGCCTCATTTCCACCTACTGTAATTATAATAATTTATTTAGTTAACGACCAGCAAATTTAAAAACAACACTAAAATAAAATGCAATAATTAATTACTAGCATAATAAATGTAAAATAATGCGTACAACTGTGACACACTACTATAATGTATGTATGTATGTATGTATGTAGGTATGTATGTATGTACGTATGTATGCATTTACAACAAGATAGCTAGTATGTGTTAAATCTAAAGTGATAAATAATACAGAAGCAATTATTCCCATAGGCCTTATTTTCATTGTGGCAAAATAGAATTTGATTACTGCACAGAAATTTCTAGAAGAAGATTCACTTTGAAATAATCGGGTCTTCTTGAGGTGGAGAATGTAAGCAGATCAGATATTACTATACAGTTTACAATGTAGAATAGACATAAGCTCTCAGTGTACATGCAAACAACCAAGGTCATAAATCATAGTTACAGTAATACATCATAAAATATAATATGATAAATCATAGATACCAATAGGAGAAGATAGTAGGAAAGATGAGATGAGAAGGATAATAACAATTCAGCCTACTAGATAGATAAATATCTTTATAGTAATGTACAGCATGTGAAATGGTATTGATTTTTTGTCGCCATATGGGCAAGCAATGTTCGCTTAATGGGGTTTTGGAGTATCTGTCCTGCAGCAGTGCAGATGGTAAAATTTTATGCCTGCCTTTGAAAAATACTGTCTCACCCTGAGGGAAGTTAGATTGTACACATATATTGCTGGTTCCCAAGCGCTCTTATTTGCTGTATCCAATCTGTATCTTCTGGGGCAACCTGTTAACTTTAACCTGAAATTCCATATCCCTTGCTTTCTGAGTGAAAAGATATTTGGTTTGCCCATACCCTAAATAAATGAGGAATGGAACATAACATCTGTATGATACCGATTTCTCCTCTATAGCCTGTTTTCAGACCAAAGAAAAGACCGAAAGAAACCACTGTAAATGCAGTAGCACACCCTAACGTGTGCACTTGTTGGACTTGTTGGGTGATTCTACTAGGACAATCAGAATTTTACATTTTTTTAAATTAAGAACCAGGTGATTTTTCTATGTAGTACCAAAATGCTACTACTATTGCTCTTTTCAACTCCAGGGGGTTTATAAAATTACAGCAGCGGCAGCAGCATAGAGGAGTATAGGGATTTTGAACCCTGGTAGTTGATCCACATAGAAATCTGGATAATGAACAGACATCCAAGTTAAAAAGAAGAGGGCAAGAGTACATCTCTGTTCACCCCTTTTCGAATACTTATTGTGCCAGCGACCCTTGAATATGCATTCACTCTTAAGATGGGGGTTTTATTTCTGTATAGAAAGAGGAGGTCAATAGTTTTATTTTTTATTTTTGCCATTCCTGGAAAGTGAATCAAAGGCATGTTTAAAATCTAGAAAGTCCATGAAGAGAGAAGAGTTCTTTTTATGAGTGTATTTTTGTACCAGATGGTAGAGTACCAAAATATGGTCTATTGTTGACTTTCCTTCCCTGAAAGGAAAGCCTGCTCATCTTGGATTATCCCCTCTAAATCTCTATGCAGTCTTGGAACTGGTGATAGATGTTTAGCATGTAATTTTCTAATAACATTCAATAGGCTCATAGGCTCATAATTGCATTGATCATTCTTAATGCCCATTTCTGCCTCTTCCATAGTTGCTTTGCTCCTGTATTCAGTAGCAACAATTACAGTCTGATTTCATTGCATTCATTGCTAGCTTCCAGTCAACAGGGCAACCTGCATAACCTAACTTTGTGGAAAAAAACATAACAAAGAGCAGGCTACGTCCATCCATACCAAATAAATTCCATTAATAGAAAAGAATCATGTGCTTACATAATCTAGAAATTCAAGCCAATATTGCATGTTTCTACTGAAGTAACCTGCACTGTATCAGTGACAAGGTGGAACAGGTATGTATAACCATTGGACAATGAATAAGTTAAGATCATCTTGTGTACCATTACTATAAAAACTGAATGGTGGAGTGCTTAAAGACAATCCTAGCTAAATATAATATGAAGCAATGGCATACTCATACCTGTTTATTGCCTGTCCTCATCAGCTTACTGAAAAGTGCACGTTAGAATTGAGTGTTCTCAGTTATCCTAATATTACTGGTTAATTAACCATGGCTGCATGGGATAAAGTTACATTCATTATTAATGTTATAGTTGCTTTTCTACAAACAATATTTAAAGTGATCAACTGTACATGATTACTTAGAGAACATTCCTCCATCTGAATGTTGTCCCTCACTTAGGATCATGCTGGCTAAGTAATTAAAGGAGTTGAAAGTAAATATAACTGAGAGGCATCCAGTTGTGGAAGGTGATTTAGAATCCCTCCCAATTTTTTAAAAATATATAATATGTACATTTATTTATAAAAAGTGCTATCTAATATTCATAATTATGGGCAATCCTTGTTTAGCAATCACAGTTGGGATTGGCAACTTGGCTGTTAAGCATAATGTAGCTAAATAAAACTGACTGTGCTTTTGGTCATATTTCTGTTTTCCTTTTAGACCAGTTTGGAAATGTCATTGTTAAAGAAATGACTGACTCTAATGGGTAAAGAACAAAATGTCATTATTCTGGTAAGATGATCATTAAGGTAGAATGCATGCAAGGGACCTGTGCATTCATCTAAATTCAAAGATGGATCTGAAATGGACAGTGGTATATAAGTGAGTCAACTAAAGCAGCTTAGCATTACCCCATTCAATAACCACTCATAAATTACACATCCACTTTTAATCTTGGTATTGTATGGCATGGCATGGTATAATATGATAATAATTTTCTTTTAGATCTGTTCAGGCCTATGTAAACCAGAAAAATTCTATCCCAGGGATCCAACCCAGGATTACATATTTCCTCCTGAACTAATGGTAGGAGATCAATCTTTTATCCAGTTTGTAAAGTTTTATAGTCTTTTACAAGATTCCCTGTATTGTAGCCTATTGACTTGAGATGCTATAGGTATAATTCCATGGTATGGTACAGCAGCATTTCCCCCCCCCCCCCCCAATTTTGGCCCATTCTGCTGATTATAATAGCATTCTCTCAATTCAGGGCTTTTCCTTTCCATTTTTTATGGTATCTTTTTTGGCAACTACATTCCCTATGTTTCCAAATTTTGTTTTTTTTCAGTCATTAATAACTACTAACATTTTATGGCTAGTTTTTAAAAGAAATTTTAAACCTGTAGAACTTTCAATGCAGTATCTATCCCAATTTTTCCCCCTTTAATTATGAGTAGTCCAGAAGGAGTTAGCAGATGAGACATTCAAAAACATGGGGAATATTTGTCATAGAGCAGCCACACAAGTGCATATTGAAAATGACCAATTTTTACTTTTAAATCTCTGTCCTGTCTGCAGTAGTATAAGTGGCTTTTATCTGCCTTTAAAAATAAAACATAGTCTAAAGCTGCAGTTTTAATGGAATGCAGAAACTAAAAAGTTGTTGGTCTCAAATGGTGACCAAGCTGTCAGTGCAAAGTAACAAATGTCCAAGATTGCACAGATATTATTTAAATCCCTTTTGAAAAGCAAACCTGAAATTCCCACACACAAAGTGCCACTTGTCTTAAAATAGTTGCATGGGTAGCTTATGGCACACGATTCCCATGTTAATGCAAAAGAAATATAGCTCTCCTGCACTAAGAACCATGAGCATGAATGAATGCTACTAGACTGAGTTATACATGTAGCTGTTCCTGCTGTGTCTATTAATTCATGCCCATCAAGCAGCAACTTATTTGGATATGTCACAGCCACAGAAGAGACACAGAAGCAGTACCTGCTCTGGAGGAGATTCTGTTCTGTGTAAAAGGCCACTAATTGAGTAACTCCAAGAGTATGTACAGTCGCCATCAGTGTTGCCTTTCCTCACAGAGAATGGCTGGAGAGATCAGGGAGAAAACTCTGGTTTTCAAAGGAAAAAGGACAACATGGATTTCTCCTGCATCTCTAAAAGAACTTCTCCAGCTGAAGGCTACCTACCCACAAGCACCTCTTGTTATAGGAAATACATGTGTGGGTAAGTAGATCGAACCCCATATGTCACATGGTCAGACATGAGGAAATGTGACATGACGGAAGAAGCATAAAACAAACTGTTTAACGCATTCACTGAGAAGTTGCTGAATACCTTTCCTTCCTGTACATGCATAGGTGGGTGCTTTGGATACACTAGGAAACAGTTGGTACATTGAGCTGGTCAGTGGTAATACAAAACATTACAAGCTACCTTTTTAAAGACAATTGACCAGGTATAGACTTAAACGAGCTGGAGAATGAACTAACAGAAAGAGCTGTACCACAACAGGGAACTAGGAGGGAATGTAATTTGAATATGCTTTATTTATAAAACCAACTCAAAACTCCCTGATGCAAAAAAATGGGCAGGCTGAGAAAGTTTTGTTTTTGATTGTTTTTACAATGGAAACATCAGGGGTTTTTTAATTGTTAAATTTTAATTAGTTAATTATTTTTAATTGAAGGAGATCATGAAAAATGGGATTGCCTTACCTTTACCAGATGATAAATCTACATGAAAGCAATCTAGCTCAGGGTTCCACATAGTCCTCCTCTAGCTGTCTAAATTAGCTCTGTGGGGACAGAAGTAGACATGATGGTGGCAGTTGTGTTTTCAAGCTCAGCAGAATAAAAGAACAGCTTGAATAGCTTCAGGCTTAGTATGCACTTACATGCTCACTACCTTTCTCTCAAAAATTTATATGCCCATACATGTTACGCCTGGTTGTCCCAGAACTCATTCCAGGTTCATCTGGCAGCTATTCTGCACAGTAGACATTTGCATAGACTGCTTCTGCTGCCCAAGATTTGGTTTTGCCTTCTCTTTCTGGCCTCTGATTCTAATTTTCTCCCCATTAGGACTTGATAGGAAACTTCTGGATGTTTATTATCCCCTTTTCCTCCATCCTGTAAGGGTTCCAGAACTGCATGTCACCAGCATTGAAGAGAACGGTACGTCTCTGTTATGGGACATATCCATTTTAAATAAGGGGCAAAAGGGAATCATTAGAGCAACAAAATATAATTTTCACAAGTAGTCCTCATTTAGTGACCATAACTGGAACTGGTAACTTGATTGGTAAGTAAGATGGTCACTGAGTGAAACCATGACTTTGCTTATGATATTACGTCAGCTTTTTTAAATTTTACCGATCTGTAAATGTGAGGATTGGTTATGTTACTTTTTCATCACCATTGTAATTAGGAATGATAGTTAAATGTGGCAGTCTCTAAACAGTGTCGAGCATGGACAAACGGCAATAATCAGCAAGGTCTGTGCCAAAGAACTGCAGAAAGTCTTCAAATTAAGAAAGGTTTAGAATGTACAGGTGGATTTTGCTTAATGACTGTTCATTCAGTGGCCATTCAAAGTTGTGGGGGTGCTGAATGAATGGCCTGGTCTCCAGAGTTACAATTGCTGTAATTCTCCTGTTGTTACTTGATCAAAATTCTAGTGCTTAGAATTTTGCACTTATAACCACAGGGGTGTTTCAATTCCCTTACCTCCTTGTATTCACCCATCCCCCATCTCTGCAAAGTAGCACTCCTTAGTGGTGGTGGTAGCATCTGCAGTGCTGGGTCTGAAGTAAAGACGTGAACCCTTCTGCAGTTTCAGCTAGCTGCCATCATACTCTGGCCATTACTTCTACTGTAGCGTTCCTGGCACTGCCAAGGAGTGTCACCTCAAGTCTTACCCCATGGTCAGCTACCATAGCGTTGCAGCCCAAAGCCCCCAATGCCCCTGATAATTTATGTGCTCCAATGGCCTGCCACCCCCAGGTGACCACTGCCTTCTTTTTCCTCTGCTGTGGACAAGGCATGCCCAGCCTGACCCAATATGAGTAGCTGCATGCCTATGTAAACATCATATTCTCTCATATTTATTCTTTACTTGTTATTCTGTTCTAAAGGCTGCATATAACATCGCATCCTATGTAATGACAACACACAATTATGACCATTAGCTGAGATTGCAAATCTGCAAGTCAGGCAGGCAGGCAGGCAAGCAGGCTGGCTGGCTGGTTAGCTGGCTGGCTGGCTGGCTGGCTGGCTGGCTGGCTGGCTGGCTGGCTGGCTGGCTGGCTGTCTATCTATCTATAGTTCAGTTGACACTATGCATTGTTATTGTTACTGTTATTGTTTCTAATCTTCCTAGTAATCATATTCTTTGAAAATTCTTTGATTTTAGGCATACTAATAGGAGCAGCCACCCGCTTTACCCAGTTGAGAGACTTCCTATTAAGCATTGTCTCAGAGCTCCCAATGGAGAAGACCAAGATTTACTGTACCCTCTTGAAGCAACTGAGGACTCTAGCTGGAGAACAGATCAGAAGTCAAGCTGTGTGTTTTTTACTTGATTTTCATTCCCAATTTGTATATTACTTCATCTCATTAGCTCTACATGTCTCTGCAAGCGATTCCCCAACCTATCATCTCCAGAGAATATAAGAGCAGGATTCACCTATTTCTAGCAATCTACCATGGACTCCTGTCTACCAGTCAAAAGGTGGCAGGCCAATTGTGAGAAGAGGAATGTCTATGTAATATTTTTCTTCCACAACCTATGGAGAAAAATCCACTAGTAGCAAAGTACCCACCCCCATATTCAATGCACATATTGGCAAGCTATGCAAGCCAATTCAGTATTCATGAAAGACTGTAATTATTCCTAACCTCAAATTATAAAATGTGCATTGTGACACCACAATACAATTTCTGCCCTTTTGTATTTGCATTGCAACATTATATGGAAATATGTAAAGGGTGAAAACTCCATTATCACAGCTTTCATAACGTCCCCACAGCAGCCTCTCCTATTAAATTATCAATATACAAGAGAATGTTACAAAGCGTTTTCTTAAATAAAAATAATGGGAAAAGTTAAAATGTGAATAAAAATAATCTATAGAAAATAGTAATGAGGTAATTTTAATTAAATATGTTGCAGTAATTTCCAGCTATATTTTAGGAGATATTTACATTAATAGATCCCTCTGAATTCAATGGGGTGACTTCTGAATACAAGTGTACATAATTTTACTGCCAACATTTGAAAATTGCTATTATTATTGAACAAGGCTAAAATTGCTGCTATTATTGAACAAGGTTATTTCACTAACTTGATACTCTGTGAATAAAAAAGTACTACGTTCTAAACATTGTGTTTCAAATCTGTATAGAGATGTGGACAAGAAGCAAATAAGCCTTATTCCTTAGTCTTTAGGAGGACACATTGTAAGCAGAGGATCCACCTGGGATTTGAATCCTGTCCTGGCAGCTGGGAAAGCTATTCTCTACCTTGAATCAGAAGGTAAATACAAAGCATCCTGATATTTTATATTTATGCGGTGTGCGAACTAGACTGCCTAATGTTGTGTACTCCATCTGTGTTGAGCCAACATCCATACTAGCTATGAATTCTGAAGTTCTAATCTCAGCACAATTAGAGGGCCCCTGATATATGCGAAGACTGGTATATTCCCATAAGATTATGGGGAAATATTATAATTATAAATACTGTAGGTGTTACTTATGACCTCTCACATTTTAAATGCTAGAAGTAAATTAAAGCATGCTTAATTGATCTTAGTCCTTCCCGGATGCTGCAAATAGCAGCAATTCCTAAACAGTGAAGGGGAGGGAAGGAAAGGGGAGGGGAGACTTTGAACTTGTACTTTACTTTTAAAACCTTGAAATCTTCTTTTTATGTCATCCATTGATGTGATATTTTCTTCACTAGTAGGATAAAATGTGCCAAACTGCAGAACACAGGGTTAAATAATAAACAAACAAATTTTGCCCAAAGAATCTCCATTCCTGCAGGCATATATAATAGATTTGGACAGAGAACCGTGGGTACAGTGTCAGTGGGAATCAGAGATCATGACCAACAAATCTGGAAAGAATAGAATTATTCATTGCTAGCAGTCATACAAATCTGAAGAATCATTCAAAATAACAGAATAATGAATTGCCCGCGAAAATGCTTCTTTTGGGCATATCAGTATTTTTCTTTTTCGTGTGGTCTGACAGAGCACTTTCGCTAAAAATTGTTACTTAAAAATTGTTACTTCCTCTATTAGATGGTACACGGGAGATTCCCCTAAATGATGAATTCCTTGAACGAACGCCTCAAGCAGACCTTTTGGGAAATGAAGTCATTGTCTCTGTTTTTATTCCATTCTCAAAGGAAGTAAGTCCATGCATTTTTCTCCATCTCTAATCATACAGTCTGGGTTAAGACCAGCATGCACAGTGTTGAGAACTAACTACGCATTGTGGTATACTTTTTTCGGCCTATATTGAGATTTTAATCTCTTTTTCTTTCCAGTAGACTATCATACATAGCGCATTTTTAGGAGTATAAGACACACCAGAGAAAATAAGATTTTGAATAGGCAATTTTTTTAAAAAAAATTTTTTT
>JAPKID020003254.1:0-12523 GCA_026931265.2 Tropidonophis doriae
ATCATCCCATCACATGGTGTCAAAATGTGACTCAAGAAGTAGTCGACCACTGAATTAAGCTCCCTAAAGATCTAATTTAACCATTGCAGGGATTCATTTTACTGTGGCAAGAATGTTGGTTAAATGGGACAAAACTCATTTAACAAATGCCCCACTTAAAAACAGAAATTTTGGGCTTAGTTGTGGTCTACTTGTAACATCTTAGCAAGTTGTGTGAATAATGAATTATGGCTTATTTATTTGGGAATAACAGTGGCCCCCAACCTTTTGGGCACCAGGGCTGTTTCCATGGAGAGTTTTTTCCGCGGACTGGAGAAGGTGCTATCTACACCCCGCAGATGTGGCTTTGCTTGTTTGCACGGCCCAGTTACTGGCATGCCACGGCCCGGTGCAAATTAGCCATCAACAAACAGACACAGATAAATCGTGTTTATATAACAAATGTAAACAAATTAGCCATTAACACACAGAGAGAGAGAAATCCTATTTACATATCAAATGTAAACAAATTAGCCATCAACAGACACACAGAGATAAATCCTGTTTACATATCATTTAAAAGATACAATTCAAAGTCTAGGAAGCAAACAGCCTAAAACATATACCTTCCAGCATCTATCATGTAGATAAGCAGGGAACAGCACCAGAGAAAAAATAAGAGAGGAAACAACACTTTGATAAAGGAGACATCAAAGAGGAGCTACACTCCCCCCAAGACTGGCAGGACTGACTTCCATACAGAAACAACCAACATCCCTCCCCTGTGCACTGATGATGTTGTTTAGTATGGTCATTAAATGTCAGCAGGACGACACCAAATTCAAGAAAGAACAAATTTACATGCCAATCAGAGACTAGATCTGGATCTTTCTGGTAGAAACCCGGTGGGTGACTGTGGGGTCAGGAATTAGAAATCCCACTCTCACCGTACCTAGGGCTGACATTGTTTCTCTTCCCCATCTCGTTTCTTCAGTTACATCGGCAAGCGTCCAGCCTCCAACATGGCGATTATGGATATCAAGATACCCTCTGGATTTGCACCAAATAGGCCATCTGTGAAAAAGGTAATTGGACTTTTTTTTTTTAAATATTAGGCTTCTTCTTCAAATAATCATTGATCTCTCCTGACTAAGGCACACCAAAGAATTAGCTCTGGATGGAATTTGGCCACAATAACCACCATCCAAGATTTGTAGCCGAGATGTTGAAATAGAATCTCTCTCTGCGCGGGGAGAGGAAGGAACGGGGAATGGAAATGTGCCCTATATTGTTTTATGATGGACCATGCCCCCCTCCCCATGGCAGTCTTAACCATCCCAAAGTGGTCAGTTAGAAAAGAAAGACTCTTGGATCCAGGGTTGGCCAAAAGTATATTTTATTAAAGATGATAATAATAATAATAATAATAATAATAACAACAACAACAACAACAACAACAATCATCATCATCATCATCTTTATTGTCATTGTAATAAAATAAAAAATTACAATGAAATTGGTTTGAGCGTTGTGCTAACATTTGCATCGGGTGGAATATAGACAGCAGTGATAACTATAACAGAAATCTCTCTGGGTAAATAAAATGGCCGACAAATGACAGTTGAGAATTCCACGTCTGCAGAACCGTGTGTATAAGCAATTCTACTGTATAGTAGACCAGTTATTATGTGTGTAAATACACAGTCCTCCACCTTTGCTTTTACTAGAGTTGTTGTTTCTGTCAAAGCGGTGTGTGGTGCGGTTAGTTAGTTCCACAGATGCATCCGGTACAAGTGGATGAAGCCAGTGATCATCATCACACAGCAGTCACGACTGAGCTTAATAAACATTTCTGATGGGAATTCTACCTGAAATTTATAATAAAGAGAATGTATATTTAATCATTCATGTATTAACCACAGCTAGAATTGTATTTGCACAACATTGGAAAAGTATAGAGATACCTATTGATGAGAAGGTGATAAGGAAAATATTAGAATGTGCAGAAATGAATAGAATGACATTAGCAATTAAAGAGAAAGAGCAAACTGAATATTATATGATTTGGGAAGTATTTTACCAATGGTTGGGGGAAAAAAGGAGTTTGGAAATAAAGAATACTAAAAAATAAGTATATGATACACTTAGATAAAGATATAAAGCAGTATGTGTATAAGAATAATGATGCTTAATGTTGATAGATTATTATTACTAGAAGATAGTTTTATTATGTTTAAATGCTTAATATATCATAATACTAAATTTAGGGAAATAATGTTAATATGAGCGTGAAAGATGTGGCAAAAGAGGAACGATGTTGCATACAGATGTTTGTACCCAGAAGACACACTGTATAAGGAAAGATGGAATGTTTATTTTTGCAATTGAAAAATAATAAAACTCTTTAAAAAAGCACTCTGCTTATTTTTGTATTAATGAAGGGGCATAGAAGTATTGATTTTGTGAGGCCACTGGGCTGCAGCACCTTAGATTGGTTCATCCCTAACAGCACCATTAGAACATGAAACAACTTATAGGATTTTATCAGAGTGGAAATGTATTAGAAGACAGAGATCTATGACCTGTTACAATAAGGCAGACTTTCCTAATCTCATATCACCCTATTTGTTAGGGCCAGCATATCTGGAAACTGTCTCAATTAGAAAGACTGTCATAAAGGATAATTGCTGATTTTTATTGGCTTTTATGACAATTTTCAGCTAGTGCATTTCTCTTTCTCTGCAAGTTATCATATCTTTTTGTAGACAAGAACCTAAATGGCTCATGGTCAGGATTAGTCTCTGATGGCAGGTGGATTTAATAAGCACATTGACCTAGCCCCCACTGACAGGCTTATGATAAAGGATTATCTTCAGTTTATTTGGCTCCTAATAATTCAGTTTTTGTTGTGACTACTCCTTGATTTTCACCATGAAGTCCATTTAAGGCCTGTAAGATTGTCAGGGTACCTGTCCTCCAAAATATTTGTACTATAAACACATATAACCAACTTTTTCCAGAAACATCTTTTATATCCTGAGGAAATTGGTTTTTTTTTAAAAACCACTATATTTCAGCAATGTCTTCAATTTTATCAATCAAAACAGGCTATGAAATTTGGAGTCCCAGATCTACATTGCAGCCACAGAATTATATAAAAAATCATGGTTATTCTCAGTGGCAAGCCATATTGAATATAACACAATATCTGCTATGTTCACAATGGAAGGATGGCTCGTTCATTAATGCAGATAGTTGCCTGTCTGGGAAAAGGAGGAAATGATTGAAAGCTCATGATTTTTCAACCAAATCAAATATTCTTTTGGCTCCAACTGCTGTCACTTTCTTTAAAAGTGGTTTTACAAGTTATAGAAAAGGAAAGGGGTGTATAGGGTTCATAGAAAATATTTTGGAGGTTCCATGTCAGGGGTGGTGGTTGCACCCGGGTCTTCATACAAAATATAATTAATTAAATGGTGGTTAGAGATACATATATATCACATTTTAAAGTTCATACATTCAATCTTTGTTTCATATTAACATCCATTTCAGGAATTACAGCAATTAAACTTATTTCTGGGATCTGAGTCTCTTTGCTATTATGTCTTCTTCCTCCCTCCCTCCCGTGGGCGGGGCCATGGCCCCTCCCGTCCCATCTTGTTCATCTCCCAGAATAGAGGAGTGTTTTCTGAGAAAGGCGTCCGCCTCTCCTTCTGTTTTAATTCTAGTTCTGCCTCCATCCCAGAATACCAACATTCCTTCAGGCATTAACCATTTGAACCAAATTCCATTTTTATATAATTTTTTGGACAAGAAGGAGTACTTCCTTCTTGTTTCTCTAATCTTTTTTGGAATTTGTTTCAATATGTTAATGTCTTTTTGTTCATACTTCAAAGGAATCTCTTGTTGCGCCCTTAGTATCTCATCCCTCGTGGACCTTCTTAAAAATTTATTCTCTCTTTCAGCCATCATTTCCAGTAGGACCAACAATAGGATCTAATCCAACACTAAACTTTGCACCATATTTAACTCCAGTTACTTCTGGGGTTGGATTGGTTCCTACGGAAATTGTTCCCACACAATCTGTAATTGTTCCTGGAAATCCTGTCTCTGTCTCTGGATCAACTACAACACAGAAGCTCCTCAGGACAGATAAACTAGAGGTATGGTGAGCATCATTCTTCTGATACATGCAGTAGTTGGTATTTGGCTATATAGGATTGTGAATAAACAGAGTCACTATGTTTAAATATAGAGAAACGGCTATTTCATTTGAGTTGGCTACTTAGCATCAGCAATGCAGATCCTCTGTTCTGATCTTTGATGTCATAATTGTGCTGTATGAAGAAGTGCAGAGTTGGTTATTATGGCTATGCAAAGCTTTGGTTTGATACATTTCACATAGCACTAGAATGGGGTGTCAAACTCAAGGCCCACAGGCTGGATTTGGCCCATGGGGTGTTTAGATCTGGCCCACAGAACCGCCATGGAAACAGTGAAGGACTGGCCCATGGTGCTTCTGAAACAGGCTCCGTTTTCGGCCGCAATGACCTCCTGCAGCCCTCTTCCAGTGAAAACTGAGTGGGGAGCAAGCTCTCTTTTTGCTGGCTGCAGGAGGCCGTCGCAGCCAAAAATGGAGCTCGGGAGCCTGTCTTTGCCGGCAGAGCACTTGGGCCACAATGTGGCCCTCAATAAAATCGAGTTTGACATACCTGCACTAGAAGGTAAGGTGATCTTCCACTCTCATGAAATATCAGCACAGGTCTAGTTTATCTTGACTTGCTGCTTTAGTTTAGGGTGAATGATTTCTGTACATGAACAGAAGAGCTCTAAACGATTAGAAATTCAGTTAAAGTGGTCATCTGAATCACCTCTGGAACAAATCATCTCCTCAGAGTTTTCCATGGCCTAGTAATTATATTGTTTGTGCAGCGGTTGTAATCTATTATGTAACTTGTAGAGAACATTAATTTGGAAACAGATGATAAACTAAGGGAAAAACATTAAGTTCAGTTAATTATAGTCCATTACTACACTACATTCTCAGAGAGGTGGCCTTTACATGTGGAAAATCGAAGCTTGTTTTTTGAGTTCTGTCAATCAGATGTTGAGATATACAACTGAGCATTATCAATACACTAATGGCACTTAGCTCCATGGCATTCGATGACTTCACCCATCAGTTTCATATAGAAAGGAATGGGGAGAGGGTGGGGCTTTATGGAACCCCAAAAAAGCAGAAATTTAGGGCTAAATCTGTCTCCCCTGTCAACATTGAAGAAGGAGAAGCACCATAATATCACATCCTCCTTCCTAACCCGTGAGTTAGTCCAGAAGGATACCACAATTGATAAGATTAAAAGTCACTGAGAGATCAAGGGCCCAGATGGGTTCAAGATCCATGCATAATTTATACAATAGCAAAGCCCATGTTGTAGACCAGGGGTGTCAAACTCATATCGTCACAGCAGCATCACGTGACCTATCGGGATTTTTTCCCCCTTCACTAAACTGGACGTGAGTGTGGACAGTGCATCCGGCCCATGGGGCGCAAATTTGACAATCCTGTTATAGACTGAAATTAAAGGTTTTAACAATTTTCAGAGGTTATTTGTGCCTCGTTCAAAAATTACCTTTTACATTCCTTCTTGTGCTCAGTGTGTAATGATCCTCACGTGTGAAATAAATATTGCTTTGTGCCCCAGGTTTGCCGGGAATTCCAGCGAGGAAACTGTGCACGGGGTGAAACCGATTGTCGCTTTGCACATCCTGCTGACAGCACAATGATTGATACGAATGACAACACTGTAACTGTTTGTATGGATTACATAAAAGGGCGTTGCCTGAGGGAAAAATGCAAATATTTTCATCCTCCTGCTCACTTGCAGGCCAAAATCAAAGCTGCTCAGCACCAGACAAACCAAGCGGCAGCAGTAGCCCAGGCAGCTGCTACAGTCATGGTAAGTGTAAGGGGAACGGGGTCCTTTAAGAGTCAGCTTTAAGTCCTTGTGCTGGCTATTTTGGAGATGGATTTTTGTTACGAGTTAGCAGCCCAGAAAATCTGTTTCACTCAGTAATTTCAGCACAAGGGGCATCTTCCTGAAATGCCGCCAAGCTCAAGTTCTAATTGTCCTTCTTCCTTCGGCGTTTTCCTTCGTATTTAACTTGGTTTTCACTTGAATGCTTTGAAATTTGGATAAACTGGTCTGCTAACTACTATACATACACCTTTAAATTCACATGGTGGTTTAGAATATATCCAATGCAGTTATCTATGTAGCTAGGTTCTTTATTTATTAAGTTTTCATGTTGGTTGCGCCAACTGGAGTTATGGTATCTTACACAGTGACTGTGTAATTAAATTAAATAATCAAAACATTAGGAAGGAAGGAAAGATGAATTCATTAATACGCATATTATTTAAATTGAGGGCAACATACTGGATGTCTTCTTTTTCAGTTTGAAAAAGAAATTAGGTGGAAATATGGTTTGAGCTAGGTTGATATACATTCTCTATATAGGTTGAATCCCTGGAAGATAACCTGTGCAAGAAATTTTGCCCAATCGCTCACTATATACCAGTGATGGCTAACCTTTTTTGGCTTGTGTGCCAAAAGCGGAGGGAGCGCAGGGGAGATGTGCACAGGCGTGGCACCTCCATAATGCTATGTGTGCAGCCTCCTGCTTTTTGGCATGCTGCTTTTGCCCTCCCCAGGCTCCTAGAAAGCCCCTCATCTCCAGAAGCTTCAGGAGCCTCCCTACAGCCTCCAGAGGGCAAAAACAGCCTCAGAAGACGACTAAAAAGAAGCATGTGCGCTGGAGCTGACAGGGCAACGCCTCGCGTGCCCTAAGAAATGGTTCCGAGTGCCACCTGTGGCACCCGTGCCATAGGTTCGCCATCATGGCTGTATACAGTACCTTACAATGATGATCTTGGATGGTACTGTTGTGATATAATTTTGCTAGGATGATCTTTTGAATCTACCATTTAAAAAAAAAGAAAAGAAAATATCACTTTGTCACCTATTGGAGTTTTTGTAAACTTAATTCATTATTTAGTCACAGTCCCAAGAACCTCTTTAAGTGGATAGAATATTATATTGTTTGTGTCTACCTTTTGGCTTTGTAAAGATGTCAGTGTATTGCTATGTTTTGAAACAAGCAGTACGAAACAGATAGCTTTCTATATCATCCTAAAATCTTGTAGGAATATCAATTTAATGCCCATGACATTTCTACTTACAATATCTTTACAAAAATAGCTTGTTTTAGTTTAAAAGTGCTGAAAGAGCTGTTTTATCCTGAGAATGTCTTTTCTATAAGTGGATCCTTTATGGTAATTTATTTGGTCAATGAGAGCAAATTATTTTCAGTATATTAGATAACACAAGCAGAATGTTCAGGGGAGGAAGTGAACTATCCTCAATACAAAAATCTGTCCTCATTCTTGCCAAATAATAAAACAAATGTAGTTACTTTATATAGTAGATGTAGACTGTAGATTGTGCATCCAGCCACCATACAAAATATTGTTAAAAAACCAGCTAATATATTTAGTAGCTTCTTGCAAGCCTCCAAAATGCTCTTAAATCTACCAGAATCATAGAACATAGAATAACAGGGTTGGAAAGACCTTGGAAGTCGTCTAGTCCAACTCCTTGCTTGAGCAGGAGACCCTATGCCCATGATGGTGAACTTGTGGCATGTGTGCCAGATGTGGCTTGCAGAACCATCTCTCTGGACACATGAGATGTTGCCCTTCATTCTTCCCGATTCCAGCGCACCGGAGGGCTGGTTTTCATGTGCGTGGAAATGCTGGAAACTGGAAGAGCAACCGCCCAGTAGGCATGCGCACGCCAGGAAGATAATCTTCTGGTTTCCAGCATATGCACAGGCCACCTGGTCTTCTGGTTTCTAGTGTGCATGCGTGCACGAAGACCAACTGGCTGGTGCGCATGTGCACACCAGAAACTGGAAGATCATCTTTCTGGCGTGCGCATGTGCACTGGGTGCTGCTGTTACAGTTTCCAGCGCGCGCACACACACACACTCCCACTCTGTGCCGAAAAAGTTCACCAACACTGCCCTATTGCCCTATGTCCAAGTTGACATTTATTGATACCTGCTTTTAGGGATCAGAACTCAAACATCTGCCTCTATTTCAATAGAAATCTAGATAGATTGATATGATTGAACATAATTTGATACAACATAACAAACATAAACATAATCAAGCATAAATAAACAATTATGAACCAACATAATTTTGCATGAATTTGTTTAAAAAGAAGGAGCATTTAATATTTTCCATACAGGGATTGACAGGTGTGAGCTTAAAAACACTGCTTCAGTTAAGAACCATATTTTTGTTTTATGTGAGGACTCCATCACTAAAATTAGAGAAGTTATCTTTGTTTGATATCTTGCTGAAATCACTTAAATCATGTTGGTGGATAGTTAAATTTTAGAATTTGCTCCCATAAAATGCAATGTTGTGGGCCAATTTGGATTTAAAAAGCGTTTAAAGTTCTAAGGACAAAATGAGAGCTACTAGGCATTATGAATCTAGAGTACTCAATGGCAGTAAGTCTCTAGAGACCAGTTGCTAGGGAACAGCTACCAGGAGGTTTTAATGCTCTCCTGACCTCCTTGTGGGCTCCCCAGAGGCATTTGATTGGTCACTGTGGGAACAGAGTATTGAACTAGATGATCCTTGGTCTGATCCAACACAGCATTTTTTTTATGGCGTTTTGTTGTTTTGCATAGCTAGCTTACAGTTTGGCTGAGAACAAAACCATTTGTGCCAATACTGAAAATGAATCTATAATATAGCAATACTAGACATTTCAATGAAGGGATGCAGTTACTCAATGGCTAAGATGCTGAGCTTGTTTATCAGAAAGGTTGGCAGTTCGGCGGTTTGAATCCCTAGTGCCGTGTAACGGAGTGAGCTCCCGTTACTTGTCCCAGCTTCTGACAACCTAGCAGTTTGAACGCATGTTAAAAAGGCAAGTAGAAAAAATAGGAACCACCTTTGGTGGGAAGGTAACAGCGTTCTATGCACCTTCAGCATTTAGTCATGCTGGCAACATGACCACGAAGACATCTTGAGACAGTGCTGGCTCTTTAGCTTTGAAATGGAGATGAACACTGCCCCCTAGCACAGGGGTCCCCAACCCCCGGGCCGTGGACCGGTGTTGGTCCGTGGCTTGATAGGAACCGGGCCACAGTGAGTGGCGCAACTCTTAGAAAGGGCTGGAGAGGAGGGGGAGGGAGGAGGGGGCAGCCCCCTGGGCAGAGCGCATACCGGGGGGTGGGAGAGTGCAGGTGCAGGCGCTCGCACCGTTGGGGGCCTGAGAGGGGCGAGTGAGCCGACTCACCCCCCCCCCATGTGCATGCACCACCTGTTTCCACTCCACTCGCCCTCTACGCCGGCCGAGCCATGGCCACCAGTCCGCGGAATTTTTTTAATATGAAACCAGTCCCTGGTGCCAAAAAGGTTGGGGACCCCTGCCCTAGCACATATGAGCGAGGGAAACCTTTACCATTTACCTTTACCGTTACTTTTTTAGACATTTTTAAACAAACAAATCCAGATTAGTAGACATTTGAATTACTGAGGAGTGAGTGAAAAAATGGTGCAGATTAGCATTATGGATTTCTTGGTTGGAAGAGAACAAAAGTTAATTAGAACCCTTCATCATCTTTACAAAATTCAGAATGAGTTTATTAATAAAGTTAGAAAAATGTGGGATAGTCAGCATCGCCACCATATGCATTTATAACTGACTCATTAACTGCCCTCAATGTGTAGTCCTTAATGGAACTACATCTATATGGAGGGAAATAAGCAGTGGGGTAGGCCAGGGTTCTGTTTTAGATTCAGTGTTCTTCAATATCTTTATAAATGATTTAGATGAAGGAATACAGGAGAACTCATCAAATTTGCACACGACATCAAACTGAAAGGAATAGCTAACGCCCCAGAAGACAGGCTCAAGAACCAGATGGATCTTGACAGACTTGAACAATGGACTTGAAATGAAATGAAATTCAGTGGAGAGACAATAAAGTTTTACACGTAGGCAAGAAAACCCAAATATACAGGTACAGATTAGGTGAAACCTGGCACAAAAGCCATAACTGTGAGAGGGATCTTTGAGTCCTGATGGACAATTATTTAAATATGAGCCAGCAGTGTATTGTAACCACCAAAAAAGCCAATGTAATTCTAGGCTGCATTAACCGACGGATAGAATCAAGATCACGTGAAGTGTTAGTACCATTGTATGCCTCAGTAAGACCGATCTTGGAATACTGCATCCAGTTTTGGTCACCTATAAAAATGAAGTTGTAACTCTGGAAAGAGTACAGAGAAGAGTAACAAAGATGAGGAGGCTGGAGGCTGAAATGTATGAAGAACAGGAATTGGGTATCTAGTGAAGGACTAGTGGGTGACATGATATCAATGTTTCAATATTGAGTGACTGTTACATAGAAGAACAAGGTCAATCTATTTTCCAAAGCACCAGAAGGCAAGACAAGAAACAATGAATGGGAATTATTCAGTGGGTGAAGCAACCTAGAACTAAGGAGAAATCCTCTAACAATGAGAACAGTGGAACTGGAGGCCTTCAGAAGTTGTGGGTACCCCATCACTGGATGTTTTCAAGAAGCGACTGGACAGCCATTTGCCTGAAATGGTATAGGTATAGGGTCTCCTGCTTGAGCAGGGGTTGGACTAGAAGACCTCCAAGGTCCCTTCCAATTCTGTTTTTCTGTTAAAATCCCCAAACAAAATATGCAGCCATTTTTTCCTACTTAACATGGTAGGCTGTGGTTCCTAATATAGTTAAAATTAGAGAACATTTTAAAATATATTGAATGTGATAATTTAAGGATCAGAAATAAACCAAAGATCTAAGTAAAAAACAGACTTTAAAATAACATTAATTTTTCTTTTTATATATGCGTTCATTTCGTTAAAAATATTGTTTTCCAGTTATTTCGATTTTGATTGTTAATTTTTGGAAATTAATGTATGCTTCCTAATATGGCATAACTAATTTATCAGTATTTGTTTAGGAAAATCATTGCAATAACTGCTTTTCTACATAGTATAAAAGCTTACTGATGCTTATTTGTCTGCAAGCTGCTATTTTATTCAACTTTCCTAAATTCCAAACATCTGTTTTATTCTTATATGTTTTTAACTAAGTTATGATAAATGCATTTTTTGCTTCAGTACTAATCCAAGATGTAATGTTCATTTCTTTAGATGATGAAGTATTTCTGTTGTTGTGCATGTCTAGTGTTCTGTATGTTGTATCTTGCATTCAGAATATTTTTTTCCTTCTCAACTATCCACAATGCAATGCCGTTCCCATGGTGCACCTCTGCTTGCTGTTTACCTGTATGTTAATTCGCTTGAATTCCATTGGCCACTGCCATCATGTGCTCGCTGCCTGTTCTTAAAAAGACTCAGTCGACTGCCAAAGCAATGAAGCGACCTCTTGAAGCCACTGTAGACCTGGTACTTTGACTTTCACCTTTTGCTTTGCATGGAGCTTTTCCAAAATGCAAATAAATGTAATGTTTATCTGAATTGCACTCTTAATTGTAAGGCATAATTTCAATATTTAAGTAGTCTAATTTTCACATGTTACTATGACAGAATAACCTAACATCTTTTCTAACAACGTTTCCTTGTCAATTGACTTATTTTAAAAGTCGAAGTGAAGGAAAAACGTGTTTTTATCATTGACGCTATTTATTCTATAATAAATAACATGTGCTTTTTATAAATAGAAACAAATGCAAATAACGCTTCAGTCATATTTTAAGCCCTATTTCAAAAAATAATTTTTCCCCTAGGCTCTCTCTTTTTAGTTTAATTGCTATGATTCTATCGTTCTAGTTTAATTGTGCCGTGCATTAATTACCAGTAATAATAAAATTTTACACTGCTGCCTTTAGAGCATGGCAAGGCTTCTTCAACTGTTGAAAAAGCTGTAATAATTGCATAGTCCTCATTTAAGATATAAATCTATGTATATAGATATATATGGATATATATATACATGTGTGTGTGTGTGTGTGTTTGTATTTGTGTGTGTATGTGTGTATTTAATTCACAGGCCTTTCCACCTGCTGTCCTTCATCCTTTACCAAAGAGACAAGCACTTGAGAAAAGCAATGGTGCCAGTGCTGTTTTTAATCCCAGTTTCTTGCACTACCAACAGGCCCTAGCTAGTGCACAGTTGCAGCAACACGCATCATTTATTCCCACAGGTAAGTTCTGTTTAGAAGTAAAGAAATATTTTGATTCCTTTGTCTCTGGATAAAAAAAGCTCCCTGCAATCCCATTCCTCCTGCTTTCATCTGAATAATTGTGTCCTTCTGCCATCTCTTGGGAGGACATTGACCAAACTTTTTTTTTTTAATTAAGATTTCCGAAGAATATTACCCTGTTTTCCTGAAAATGAGACTTCCCTGGATAATAAGCCCAATTGGGCTTTTGAGTGCATGCACTCAAATAACCCCC
>JAPKID020003255.1:0-12523 GCA_026931265.2 Tropidonophis doriae
GTTTACTGTAAATTGTTCTGTGCATGCGGAAAGAACAATTTACATTGAATTGCGCATTCACATGAAATGAACCAGTAGTAAAACCAGAAGCAACCCACCTCTGCTGCACATCATCACAACAGTGAAAGTGTTGAAATGGAAATGGGCTGGTCACATAGAGGAACTGATGGCAACTGGTGGACCAAGGCAGTTACAGAATGGATCCCATCTGTTTAAAAAGCATCCACGAAAGAGACCTAAAACAAGATGGATTGACAACATCAGCAAGTACTGAGGGCCCAATTGGTAAAAGAAAACTCAGGAACATACAGGTTGGAAACATGCGCAAGAGGCCTTCATCCTGCAGTGGATAGACAATGGCTAAAATGATTATGATGATGTTAATTACAATTTATAGGCCACTCAACTCCAAAATGACTTTGGAATGCTTCATAAATTTTTTAAAAATCACCAATATTATATAAAGACAACCATCTTCCAAGGGACAACATAACATCCAACCTGGTTGCCTTCAACATAAAGGAGCTGCCCTTGGGCCTAACCCAAGGTGAGGTGGGAGGGACAACAGGTTTTTTAGGGTTGCTTGAAGATATGGAAATATGATCACATTTCAAAGTGATCTGGAATACATCAGACCAGAGTATTTAGACTGGAATGTCATATTCTGTATACAATATTATTCTCAGATTCATTCATCTCCCACCATCTCCCTTCCTTTTTCACAGAAGTGGGTTGCTGCTGGTTCAGCCCAATTCGGCTGAACTGGTAGTGGAAGTCAGGCCTGGGTTGCAGAACTGGCAGTGACCCAGGCCTGCCACACCCCCAAACCTGTTCCCTTGGCGCCGCCATTTTGGATTTTAGTGACAGCATGTGCGCAGTTCACTGTAAATTGTTCTGCACATGCGTGCAGAATAATTTACATTGAACAGTGCAGGCGTGCAGGGGTTGTGAACCTGTAGTAAAACCGGCAGCAACCCACCCTTGCTCTTTTACCTACCAATGTGTAAACATATAGTATGTGATGAACACATATTGCGTAGTATCTCTCTTTCTCTCTCTCATCCATCCATCCATCCATCCATCCATCCATCCATCCATCGTCCATCATCTATCTGAATTCTGCCTTTATTATTTTTATAAATAACTTAAGACAGAAAACATATATAACACACATATCCAAGACACCTTCCTCCTTTTATTTTCCCTACAATAACAGCCCTGTGAGGTGGATTTGGCTGAGAGCATGCGGCATATTACATGCAGAGATATCTGTTGTGCATTTATTCAACTGTCACCCAAGGTCTATTGTCTCCATTGAAGCCACATGCCACAAACAGTATGCTTAAAACTGAACTGCAATCATGGTTTACTTTAAACAAAGAGAAACAGATTTACAGGAGTAAACTTCATTGACTTCATACTTAAGAAGATGAACATAGATTGTTTGGAAATGAAATAGGATATGAAATTATTAGAATGCAATTAGAATAAAGTCTGAGAGCTTTAAAATCAGTGGAAGGCCCTACATCCCATCCATGATATAACAAGAATTGGATTTTGGAGAGTTGGAAAGTGTAATTACTTACATGAAATATGATTATTATTGCCTCTCCAATAGGATATGAGAGGGCAATGGGAGAACTGAAGTAGGACAGAAGCATCAATAGATTCAACTGTCTTGGGTTGCAAAACAATAACTGGAGGAATTGAAGAATATCCTTTCACTGCAAAAATAATCCTATTCTGCAAATCAGTCTCTGCCTTATAAATCGCAATCTCTTGTTTTAGGGAATAGACTAAAACCCAGGAAGAAAAAATATCTTTATTTTTAAACTTAGATTTAGAGTAGAAAATAGTTAGGCCTGCTCCAAATAGACGTCCTTCCCATATCTGTAGAAATCTATCTCCATAACTAGAAGATCTCTCTGCTCTCTGATAGTATATCATTTACAAACATGACTGAGGCAGATACTATAACGTTCTATGAGCAAAGTTAGGAAGAAATGATAAATTTAAGCTTGGGCTGAAAGAAAGAGGCGTTATTTGACTCCCACTTTCACTGTTTCCCTATTTGTAGTTAGAAATGCCAATAAGAGAGGGGAGCCATTTCATATTGATTTCAAAAATCTTTAAAGCTGATCCTGGTTTTGGACTACATTTACAACAGTGCTGATGTCAATTAAATATTAAGTTGAAATGTATCTGTCTTTGTTCTGTTATCAAGTACATCTCATTCTGCATCATTGGCTCAACACCCTTGAATGGTAAAACTCACAGTTACTTCTTTACTACTGATGCTTGAGAAATAATTCCCCTCTCAGCCTATTTGCAAGTGATCTTTTTGAGGATTATGAGCTTGAGTGTGCGTCTATGGGTGTATGTGTGTGTTTGATATGAGGACAGATAATTTTTTTTCCAACTGCCTCAACTTCTTTTATCTGAAGCCATCTTTGCTGTTGCTTTCAACTTCAACCATATCATGCTCTAATCAAGATTATGCAGCTACATTTGCTTAATATCTGAAAAATTCTACTTTGAAGAAGGGAGCTGTTTTGTTCTCCATTTTATGTTCTTATTTTTCGTTTTAGGGATCCCCCATCAGAACAACATCATTAGATCACGACGTCTAGAGCCTTTTAAAAAAAAGCTCACTTAACTTGTAGCATAACTGCACACACATTGTCATCAAAATGACAGTTTGCTATTCCAACATAGAAGCTCTAGGCTTGCTCTGCTATCCAGTTTAATTTTTTTTCCATTGTAAAGCTCTGAAACAGTGTCTTAAAGCAACCTGACGTGTGGACATTTTGCAGCGAATGCTTCTTCCAACGCTTATCCCTCATGCCAGGAAAAAGCTCATCTCCTAAATGTTTCAAAAGAAAGCCACTGTGAAAAACACATGTGTATGACCAAAAGGATGACAGTCCTGCCAAGAGCATCTTGCCAGCACACATCTCAATTGGAAGAGGTGACCTTGAGATAGCCTCTGGGACAGAAAGCCCAGCAAAAAATGCTCGGATGGGAATTGGACTGTAATTTGCTAAGTGAGGTTCAACTGGTAGGGGGACCTCCGTATCGTCAAGCCAGACTGTGGGTTTGTTGACTCAAAGGGACTTCAGGCTGAGCATTCCTGTAGACTGAGAATATACTGCATATCCAATGGAGTGTGCGTGCAAAGGAAGCACAGGGATAATGACAACAGGACGATGATCCCTCTCTCCCTTCTCCTTAATTCTATACTGTTAATTGCAATCATTTGATTGCTGCAAAAATGCAGGTCCCTCTGTGGCCATAAACTGTAATGAATCTGCTGGCTTCGAATGAGAAGGGCAGTAATTAAATGGATGAGGAACTAAAAGAATCTCAGGACATAAGCATTTTACACAGCTACAGATGCACCTAACCACTGATTTCCAAGCAAAAGACAAGATTTGCTGCAATTTATTTTCAGGCTCATTTTACCATGCTCTCCCTCTGAGGAAGCCTTCCTCAGCTTAGCATGGCCCTAGACCAGTGGTAGTCAACCTGGTCCCTACCACCCACTAGTGGGCGTTCCAGCTTTCATGGTGGGTGGTAGGCAGTGGTGGATTTCAAAACTTTTTAGAACCTCTTCTGTAGGTGTGGCCTGCTTTGTGGGAGTGGCTTGCTGACCGGGTGGGATGGCTTACCAGCCATGTGACTGAGTGGGAGTCATGTGACTGGGTGGGCGCAGCCAACTTGTAAAATATGGGAGAAACTCACTTAACAACTCTCTTGCTTAGCAGCCAAAATGTTAGCTCAGAAACTCTGGTATTTGAAGCACACAAATCTTAAAGCTTTCAAGTTACAAGGCCCTTGCACCCCTAACCCTTTAGAAAAAAAACCTCCAGGGGTGGTTTTGATGTGTGGATGGGTAGGGGAGGAGGGAGCTGGAACCGGTTCTAAACAGCACCGTAGATTTGTAGAACCTCTTCTATAGAAGAGGTTAGAACTGTCAGGAACCCACCTCTGGCAGTATGGGTTTTGTCCGATACTGAGGCACTTTCTTTTTTTAAATTTAATTGACTTCCCTACTTTATAAATCATCATTATTGTGGAACCGGTGGGAGGTTAGAAAATTTTACTACTAACAGCGATACAAAAGTGGGAGGTAGGTATAAAAAGGTTGATTACCCCTGTCCTAGACTATGAGGATTCCAACTCTCATCATCCACACCCTAATGTTCGATACAACCTAACCCAATGATTCCTGGGCTTTCACATCTTAAGTCCCATTACAGTATCTCTTTAATAATTGGGATGTTTACGGAGATAGATGCGAATAGCCCTGTTTTCCTGAGGAGGAGATATACCGCATGATGTGCTTACATCATTTTATTTCTATTGTTACCTCATTTTATTTCATGTTATTTCTGTCATTTTGTCAACAGTGCTACTGAAATTGTAAACTGGTGAACATTAGAAAGCAGCAAATAGGGAATGTTTCTCCTCTAATCAAAAACCCAAATAATGAGAGCTATTTATATCATTGGGTCCTAAGCCAAATTCTCTCACAGGCCTCACACTCTGTTGAGACCTTCAATTCTTTTGCCTTGGTGCTTTCGCTTGAAAACTTCGTTTCCCTCTGTCTCTCCCATTCTCTCCTGACCCTCTTTCCAATTTGGGGGAAAAGAACCAGGTCTCATCATGTGAAAATGAGTATGCTGCAAGGAACAAACAACAGTGTGATATAACATCTCTAAAAAATATATGTCCTGCAAAGAGTCTTAGATTAGCAGCCCGGTGAGGTTGGTATCATGGGGTGTCAGGCAAACTGATTCATCAGAAGGTTACTGATAATTTTTGGTGGCAAGGCTACTCTTCTTTTAACAGGTGCATGATTGGAGGTAAAATTTTTCCCATCATGTCACTGCCTGCCAGGTAAAACTATATTTGCCGCATTTCCCATCATCAGCCAGCTATTAAAGCATAATAACTCTGCCATAAAAATTCAGCAACGTAGGCGTTGGTGTTCTGACACTTAAAAATGCTCTGTCTGGAGTACCTTGCCCTGACAAAAGTAATTACCATCTCTAGTTAAGATAACATGCTATTTCAGGTTTTTTCTTTAAAAAAAATTGAGAAGATACAATTATTTTCCTGAATAAACCTTCTTTGTTTAAGAGAACATACTTTATCACGGCATACTTGAAAGGAAAGTGTACCCTTAAATCATTCTATATTGCACAAGAGGCATACTGGGTGTTCGTGAATGGCAAGACCTCTGGTGGAGCAGGCTTCCACACACTTTGTAGGTCCACTTATTTACTTTTGGTTCAGTGGTGTGTTCCTACTGGTTCGGACCGGTTTGGCCAGACTGTTAATGGTATGGCAGCCTGGGGCGCTGGAACCAGCAGAAACCAGGCCTGCCACGTGTCCGCCCCCCCCCCCCCAACTGGTTCCCCGGTCTCTTCTGCCATTGCCAGCACATTTCTGTGTATGCACAGAACAGTTTTCAGTCAACTGCGCATGCACAGCAATGTGTGGTGGACGCACACATTGCCAATGAAGCCAGCAGTGCATGCACAAAATGCCCTCTCAGCAAACCAGTAGTAAACTGATTAGGAGCACACCACTGCTTTGGTTCCTACTTGGCACTCAGCTCTCACCTGTGGTGTCAACACTGCAGTGGCCACACCCTGATAAACCATCTCAGCAGATGGGCCATACCAGGTGAGAGCAGCCAATGAGTATTCAACCTCAGTGAGAGATAGAAGTTTTGTCTATTCCAGCAGGTAAAGACTGGCCCTGGGAGATTGAATGGAGAGACTGATCGAGAGTTCAACAGTCAAAAATGCAGGCCCAGCAGGTGTTGTGGAGCACTAAGAGCACAACAAGACAATTAGACATCTACGTCATCCACTGCAGCAGACAAGGTCTCGGGCCATAACAATTCTCCATGCCACTGGATTAAGGTTTCCTTGGCTGAGAGAGTGAGCTCCTCAAAAATGTGCAGGTTTTTATGGTACAATTCACCTTCATCTATAATTCATCCACAAATCCTCTCAATCTAAACCTAATTTATTAAGTCCTAATTTGCAGTGATGGAGAGTGGTGAAATTACAAGTGGAGATAACGACTAGCAGTTGTAGTCTCCAACCGAAATATGTGTGACCCTTGAACCAGTGGTTGTTGGTCTATATCTTGGTTAGCAGAGAAGTCCAGCATCATCCAGGGTAACTGGCCAGCCCTTTTAGGATAGCATTGCCCATCAGCGCACGAGGGAGAAGATTAGAAAAGGTACAATAAAAATTGCTTGCCACAACATCTGGCGAGTTAACTGTAGCTAGCAGATCATCTCCTTAGTGGCCAAGAATTAAGAAAGAAAACTTATTTTTGGAGACTGGAATGCTCATACTTTGCTGAATAGAGACAAGGTGTGAAGGCTTGAAAGACAAACAACACTAATAGCAGTCAACCCTACTCTACCCATTGGAATAAATGAACGCACCATGAAGTTCCACTTTCCTCTTAGCAAGTCCTGGGATAGCACTCAGGACGATGTCTACACACCAACTCTCATGAGTCCAGAGGAAGACAAGGAAGTGTTCTAGGAGGAGCCAGACCAGATTTTTTGAAACCCCATCAGTGATAAACTTGTCATTCTAGGCAACATCAATGACAGACAGCGACAACTGAGATGGACTCCTTGGAAGATATAGAGTGGGAAAACAAAGTAGTCATGGCTTGCTGCTTCTAAGCAAATGTGCTGAGCACAACCTGTGCATCGTTAACACTATGTTCAATCTTGCAAACAAGTACAAAGCTACCTGACTGCATCCCAGGTCCAATCCTGGTACCTACTTGAAGATGTCACTCTCACTTGTGCCATGTGAGGTGCTGAATGCTGTAGAAATCACAACCAGTTGGTCCTCAACCTACACATAGCCTCATCACACTGAAGGCCACCAAAGACCATCATTCAACATTGGCAGATTACAAGACCCAGATCAAGTCCAATACTTCCAAGATGTACTTGATGAAAAACTCTCTGGCAATTTACTGCTTGTAGGAATGTAGGGACCTGTTCTGAAAAGTGGACGTGGTTTAACTGCAACAACTGTACTTAGACTGAAAACATGGAGGCATCAAAACTAGTTTGATGAAAACCACAAAGCCACTTCAGAAGCCCTCCAGGCCAAGAACAAGGCCTATGCAGACTGGCAGACTAATCTATCATCTGTCTCAAAGAAAGACAAGTTTAAGCACTTGCAATCCAAAGTACAGAAGGAACTGTGGGAAATCAAGATGAATGATGGCAGGAGAAGGCTGAGCAGGTGGAACGCTAAGCAGACATGCATGCTCCATAAAGTCAGTTTATGATCCTTTTAAATCAGAATGTTTTTCCTTGCTGTCATCTGATGGGTCAAGCCTGAACAAAGACCAGGAAGGACTGAAAAATTGCTGGGCTGGACACTTTTCCAACTTATTTAATAGGGCATCGACAGTTGATCATGATGCCTTACAGCAGATTCCTCATTTACTAGTCTTGAATGCCCTAGGTCTGCTTCCTTCCATCTATTGATGGAAAGAAATAAGGGAAAGAAATCATACTGTGGAAACTACAGAGGAATCTCACTGTTGTCCAACGCAGGCAAGATCTTTTCCCGCTTTCTCCTGAACAGATTTGTCACTTTCTAGGAAAGGAATCTCCCAGAGGCGCAGTGTGGCTTTCAGCCAGGACTGAATACAGTGGACATGATATTTGCCATGAGGCAAGACCACGAGAAGTGCATTGAGCAGAACAAGACTCCTTACTCTGTCTTCATTGATCTGACAAAGGCATTTGACACTGTGAACAGGAAGGCTCTCTGGATCACCCTGAGACATTATGGATGCCTGAGGTAATTTGTGAAGTTGATTCAGCTACTCCAAGACAGAGTGACAGGGCAGGTTCTTTACAATGGTGATACATCAGCTGCATTTGCCATTTCCAATGGGGTAAAACAGAATTGCCTCCTAGCCCCAGTCTTATGCAATCTGTTCTTTGCTTGTATGTTGTCATGTGCTGTCCAGGGTCCGAAGGAGGGAATGAATATACATCAGGAACTGACTGAATGGCTCTCTCTTTGAACTTTGCCACTTGGATGGAGATGAAATGCCTCCAGACAGTCATTCAGTATGAAACCTTCTTTGCCAGTGACTATGTTCCTGGTGTACAAAGATAATGATCTACAGTTGATGCTGAACAAATTCTCAGAAGCCGTTATGTTCTTTGGCCTAATTATCAGCCTGGGCAAAACTGGTATTTTACTAGCCCTTGCCAAATATAGCAATAGCACTTATATTCACAGTGCTTTACACTCCTCTCTAAGGGGTTTACAGGGTCAGCATATTGCCCACAATAATATGGGTGCTCATTTTACCCGCCTTGGAAGGTTGGAAGGCTGAGTCAACCTTGAGCTGGTGAGACTCGAGCTACCAAACTGCTGGCACTTAGCAGAATTAGCCTGAAATATTGCATTCTAACCCCTGTGCCACCACTGCTCTTAAGGTCAACTGTATACAGTAAGCTCTACAAAGACACTATGATAGAAACTGTACACCACTGTGACATCCAGCCAAGGGAATTAGAAGCTGCCACTGCTGACAGAACCGACCAGTGAGCCCTGTGCTATGAAGCTTTTGTTGGCTTTGAAGATAGGCACTGCAAAAAACTGATAGAGAACTAAGCGGTGTTACAAAATAACATTCACAGTTGCTGCAACAATGGACTTTCAGTGTCCCACAGTTCTACATGCCATGCTTCTAGACTTGGAATGCGGAGCCACCTTTATATCCACAGATGAACAACATAATGTCTTTTTCGAACCCGAAGAACTCTTGTATGTATTGCACAAAACCTGGATATGAAATCTCTGAGGAAGGAAAATATGAGGGCTTACTAAGTCAACGAGAATGGTATGTATAGGGATACCGTGAAACTTCACCACATTCTTGTTTGCCATAAATATTAAAAGCTGAGCAACCTTGACCCACAGTTAGAGTAAAGGAAGATTTTCTTCATATTGAAGAAGACACATATTATCACATATTATCACCTGATGATAGCCCAGTAGTGGCTAAAAAGCAGATCTGCATTAGACTGATTTTTTTTTTAATGGCCTTATTTGTGAATGACGTTTCTCAAGTGCAATTATACCATCATTTTGCAGAAATGACAAACAATCTCCAGCTTCCATCCAAGCTAATATTCTGTGTGTTACAGAGACCCTTGAGAAGGAACACCCTACTAATATTTGGCAGTAGGTTTTTAGGGTTTTCTACTGAGAAATCAAACAAGAAAAAGTCCATTCTCAATCTCCTACACTCTGTTGCAGGGGTGTCAAACTCACGGTGTCACCAGAGGTAGTATTCACCAGAGAACTGGTGGCAGAAATTTCACCCAGTTCGGCGAACCGGGTAGTGATGGATGGATGACCATGCCCCCAAACTGGTCCCCCTGTTGCTGATTGTGCACCCCACCTGTCTGGTCGCCACTTGCTTGTGCCGCCTCTTTGCATACCAATTCTCAAAGAGGCCAACAGCTGGCCATTGAAAAGTCCTCTGGTTGGTGAAACAGCAGCTGCTGTCGCCACCTTCTTCTTAGTGCATGCGCATCCCATTGCCTTGCAAGTCCACTTAGATCAGATTGCAAAAGATTGCAAAAGATGATACAGTCCTTAGGCGAAAACTCTTTTAACATCTTCACAACCACTTGTTGACATATGTACAATATGTCAATACAACAGTAGTTCTTTTGTGTTTTAGTTTGCATAAACTTATTTCTGTTCTAAGTAAAAGGTAAAGAAGCCTTTGAGGGGGAAACCTTAAAATACAGATACAACCACTGTCATTTCTTCACAGTGATATGGTAATTGTTTGCCATTTTCAGAATATTTTCTACAATTTTGCCTATGGTCCTATATTCCTTGGTTAGCTCTTATCCAAGTCCTAGCCAATCCTTCTTAGTCTCCAAGTCCTTCTATTAGTGCATCCTATTGAGAAAACACTTGTAGGAAACTGCTCTATTTAGGTGTGGTTATGAAAACAGAATAAAATAATATTCCTTCTAAACTGAGATCTCTCCACTATTCAAAGTTCATGTGGTAAGCCCCTTAGTTTTCTTGTTGTAAGATTAACATCCTGCTACTAATACAGCGGACATGGTGGCTCAGTAGCTAAGATGCTGAGCTTGTTGATTATAAAAGTCGGCAGTTCAAATCCCTAGCACTGCATAATGGAGTGAACTCCCATTACTTGTCCCAGCTTCTACCAACCTAGCAGTTTGAAAGCATATTAAAAATGCAAATAGAAAAATATGGACCACCTTTGGTGGGAAGATAACGGTATTCTGTGCGCCTTCGGTGTTTAGTCATGCCGGCCACATGACCAGAGAGACGTCTTCAGACAGCACTGGCTCTTCGGCTTTCAAATGGAGATGAGCACTCTCCCTAGAGTCGGGAATGAATAGCACATATGTGCGAGAGGAACCTTTACCGTACTAATACAGCTTAAGTCTTTGGCTGGGATTTATTTTTAATTTCAGCCTCAGCCCCCCTAATTTGGTAGATGCACATCAAACTGGTGGTCCAGACAGAACCCAGGAGCACACAGGGAAAAAGGCACCAGGCAGAAAAGAGTTACTAATGATCTACCATCAAGGAAAGTGTTTGTTAACCCAACCTTTCATCATAGATTCTATGAATCACTAACCTCAGCAATCTCTGTCAAATCAGCCCAATTAGCTCAATAGGGTCAAGCTCATTAATACTTTTAGTGAGTGCTTTCCAGAGAGTAGCTGTGAATCAAAAACAACACAAAGCTTTTGTGGCACTTCAAAGATGTTCACTATAGAGTAACTTGATGTAAGCGTATCTCCCAAGCTTACTAAATTTAGGCCGTAATACCTAGGTTAGATTTTGAATAGCATATGTGTCTGTTGATGTAGTAGGTGACAGGCCCACCTCATAAACCAGCTTTTCTTAACTTGGTGTCCACTACTATATGTGTTCAGACTATAATTTCTTGCGGCTTTAGTTCTAAAATAGTTGAAGGGCATTAGGCTGGAGATGATAGATTTAAGCTTTTTCTTGTGTTAATCTGTGTCTCTGTGTGCACTCTGAAACGCTGTGCAGGTAACCTATGGTATATTTTGCGGTGGATCACAAAATTGGGAGAGAGAAAAGACAGGGCTTAATATGGAGCAATTGGTAACCTTCTAAGGCTGCTGCCCAGCTGCCTCTCCCACAGGATTTAATGAGGTGGGGGGGATTTCTATTTTTTGAAAGTATATTTCTCTACAGCCCCAGTCAAATCTGGGCCATTTTTAAATACAATGTGTGTGGGGTTTTTTGGCTGCCTAAAAATTAAATTGTACCTAATTTGATCCTGTTCTATTCAATTTTTAGAGAATTATTCTGCTGAAAACAAGTGTAACAACTGTACTTAAATATATTCCAACTTTCTATTGGGTTGGAAATAATAAATGCAATATTCTTTTGTTTAGTAAGAAGAAAGTTAGAAGTACTAGGAGTAGGCAAATACAGGTAGTCATCAACTTACAACTGGCTGCTTAGTGACAGTTTGAAGTTATGACAGACCCAGAATAAAATTGATTGCAACCTGAATTTGAAGTTCCGAAGTCTGCCCCTCCTTGTCTGGGGACCATGATCACATTTTGGGCACTCAACACCAATCCACATTTATGACAATGTGCCATTTCCTGCAGTCATGGGATCACAATTTTCAAAGTTTTTTCTGGAAACAGGCATTTACTTCTGATAAAACCCCCCAGAAACCAAAAGGAAGCCCCCCAACCCCCCCACTAAAAACCCATAGTGAATAATGGGGTTGCTTAATATTAGCTCAATGACTTCAGCTTTCACTTGACAACTGCTGCAAAAAAGGTAGGTGTGATTGTGTGACCCGTTTAATAACAACCCAACTTACAACTAAAACTGTGGGTTCAGTTACAGCTGTCCGTTGAGGGTTCCTCCTACATGTTGCTTCATTTTGCAATTCCCACGAGTCCTAATCACGAGAGGGCTGATAGGAGTCACAACAGGTTCTGGATGGGCAGGCAGCTCGTCTATTTCTAAGGCAGGCCATCAATTCTTTTTAGAGGTTGAAGATAATGGGATTTGCTGAAATTGCCAAATTGATTTCTTTGATCAGAGAAAAGACAATATCTATGTTTATTGCTGACTTGAAATCCCTTATAGACATTAAAAACTGAACCTGTGATTTATGGTTTTGATCATTAGAAAGAATATAGAAAAAACAGAATTATATTGTAACCATACAGCAAGAGATACGTTTATAATTGTATTTTATAACTGCTGGAAAGAAGAATGGAAAATACTTTATGTATTTTTTATTTCTTTGCTTTTGTAAAGCTTTTGTTTAGCTTTTTCTTTTATTTATTTCTTTTTCTAACTCTATTAATTTGTCTCTCTCTCTCTCTCTCTCTCTCTCTCTCTCTCTCTCTCTCTCTCTCTCTCTCTCTCTCTCTCTCTCTCTCTCT
>JAPKID020003256.1:0-12523 GCA_026931265.2 Tropidonophis doriae
AGTTGCAAAGTTTGCCCACCCCTGCTCTAAACTGTTCTGCGCATGCACGAAGAACAGTTTACACTGAACTGTGTGTGTCTGGCAATCCTGCGAGCGAAGCAAGTGCAGGTGGGCGTGTGGCTTGAGAGCCAGTGGTAAATGGGCAGCAACCCATCCCCGGATGATAGGCTGAACCAAGAAACTTAAACTTGGAAACAGTCCTCCAGAAGCTGGAAAACTAAGATTTTTTTGAAAGGGCCTTTGGGACTGATCTCCATCAATACAGATAGTCCTCAACTTACAATGGTTCTTTTAGTGACTGCTCAGAGTTATAATGGCACTGAAACAAGTGACTTATGACCGTTTTTGACATTTATGACCGTAGCAGCATCCCCACAATCACATGATCAAAATTCAGATGCTTGGCAACTGACTCGTATTGATGACGGTTGTAGTGTCCCAGAGTCACTTGATTCCGTTTTGCGACCCTCTGACAAGCAAAGTCAATGGGGAAGCCAGATTCATTAACAATTGTGTTACTAACTTAACAACTGCAGTGATTCACAGAACCACAGTGGCAAGACAGGTCAAAAAAAATGGGCAAAATTCACTTAACAAAAACCTTGCTTAACAACAGAAATTTGGGGCTCCGTTGTGGCCATAAGTTGAAGACTACCTGTACGTTGGGATTTGTCTACCCCTGGTTGGTATCATTTTGTTTATTTTACTTTTGTGATATTGTATTTTGCATTATTATCGAGCTTACTGAGCATTTGTTACCCTGGATGTTTTATTGTGCTGTGTGTGGGGTTTTTTTTGAAGGAAGTTCGAAAGGATTCATAAGCACACAAATATAACAAATAAGCAACAAAGCAATCAATAAACAGATCTTCCAGAACAGTGCCAACAGTGACACCCATCATAAAGCATAATGATCAGCAGACTGGTAACATATCACAACATAAGATGCAGAAAGTAGCAGTGAAAAACAACATTAAATCTACAACATGGATGAAAATGCACAGAAGGCATTTTGAGGAACAACATTAAATCTACAACATGGATCAAAATGCCTAGAAGGTGGCCACACCCAGCAAGTGGAGGGGAGAATGTTTTTTTTTTTTTTTTGGTTACCCATTGACTTCTAACCCATTTCATTTTAGTCTTTAGCCTGATTGCCAAATGCTTAGTTCCCGTGCACGTATGAAATAGCCACTGCCCTACTTGGCTTCATCATGAAGTGCACTGTGGTGGAACGTGGTCTGGATTCCCAGGAGAAAGGATTTCCACCAGATAAAGAGACAGCGGAGCTTGGAAACTTCGGTTGGCAGGGAGAGGGTTAAAATAAATCCACCCTAGCACTTTGCAGAATATATCTGCAGTTACCCATAATTGCTTTAGTCCAGCAAGAGTCTGTCTATAGATAAAGAACAATAATGGAAACTACCCTAAAGCAACTTCACATGTCTTTTTTAGTTCTTGGGCCCTGATTTACCATGGCAATCTAAAACAGTAAGAAGGTTACATAGAATTTGCATGCATAAACATTTTACTTTGTCCAGGTGAGTTGAGACGCTACAACCTGTATTAGTGCAAAGGCACGCCTCATTCAAAGTCAGGATAGACTAGGAAGTGTTCAGGGTAAGGATGTCTTAGTTGTTTTTTGGATTACTGAGGAATGTATCTGGGAATCAACCAGCGGTGGAATTCAATTTACTGGTTCTGTGGGCATGGCTTGATGAAGGTGGCAGGGGAAGGATACTGCAAAATCCCAATTTCCTCCCCACTCCAGGGGAAGGATACTGCAAAATTCCCATTCTCTTCCCACTCCAGGGGAAGGATACTGCAAAATCCCCATTCTCTTCCCACTCCAGGGGAAGGATACTGAAAAATCCCCATTCCCTCCATACTCCAGGGGAAGGTTATTGTAAAATCCACATTCCCTCCCAATCAGCTGGGACTCAGGAAGCAGAGAATAGATGGGGGCAGGGCCAGCCAGAGGTGGTATTCACCAGTTCTCTGAACTACTCAAAATTTTCGCTACTGGTTCTCCAGAACTGGTCAGAACCTGCTGAATAGCAACTCTGGAATCAACCCCACTTTTGCTTTTCCTGATTTTGAAGATTTTGCATTTAGGCTGAGTTGCAATTTGTAATTTTGCTAATGGGAGTTGAGACATTCTGCCTTGCCTCAATCCAGAAATGTGGTCAAGAATATATTTTTTTTCCATGGCTCAGTGCAATTGCAAGGAAGAAAAGTGGTGCAAGAAACAAGATGGGTGCAGTTTAAGAAAATAAATAAAATTGAGCACTGAGCTGAAGGTGAAGGATGCTGCTCTTTTTCCGGGCTTGCTGAAAAATGTTTAGTTTGCATTTATTCCAGATTTCCTGAATGCTTATTTCCAGAACCAAGACGTAAACTATAATGCAACCATCTCTTAATATTCATGTTTTTTTTCTGAATTTTGCAAAGCTGTTTCCTAGCCCAGATGTTAGGAAATGCAGGTATTTGTGGAAATGAGCCCAAAATGCTTATATTGGCAAAAAAAACAACAACTGAAATTCATTAGAGGAAGGGAAAGCTTATATTAGAAAAACAGCACATGCTCATTTCTGCATTAGAAGAGAGGCCTCTGAAATGTAGATTCCTGACTTCTCTTCCCTCCTGCTGCTCCCCCTCCCCCCCGCCAGCAGATCTAAAAATGAGAATTTGAGCAAAATTAAACTTGACAAATTCACCTATTCCTGTTCTTAACCAGCTGACATTGAGTCAAAAACAGACTGACAGCAGAGTCCTGGGTATTCTGCACTCCAAATCTGTAACAGTTTTATGCCACTTGCACTGACACAATTCCTCCCCCCGCCTTCCCAAGAGTTCTGGGATTAGTAAATTGGCAAGAATATGTAGGCATTTGTAAAACCTTCCCCCCTGAATTCCCAAAAATTTCAGAAGATCAACAGGCAAGAGGGGTTTCCACCCTTTGCATTTCCTTGCTACCCACCATTACGGATCTTAAATCAGTTTGCAATAATTTAAAATACAAAAAATACAACAACCCCCAGATTGAAACATTACAAGTTATTCCATTTAAAAGGTAAAGGAAGAACAGGACAAAAATGAAATCACAACGACCACACAACAGGAATGCCTTAAGGAAGAAGCAGACTTTTTGAAAGAACATCTAACAGACACAATCTCTTGATGGCCACCAGTTGGAGATAATACAACTGTATTCCTTACTTGAGCATGCAGTTGGACTAGATGTTCTCCAAGCTCACTTTTTCACCCTTATATTTTGAAGTTCTCCAGAGGGAGAACATGTCAGAGGAGGTTTGTGGTTCTTGGCAGCCAATGGAGGACTTTCCCAGGTGATCTTAGCAATCAAAACAATCTGTCAGGTGTCTTGGTCATTTGTACACCAAGATTAAGACCCGTAGCCTGACTTGGTAGCTACGGTATATACCAAGACATACAGTATCTTATGCGATGCATGATCCGTTTCTTTAGGCTCCAATAACAGCGATAATCTAGGATAACCCTGAAGTAACACACCTGCTCTTTCAGGAGGGATTACCTCCCCTTTAGTTGAAGCAAATTTCCTAATTTTTGGATTCTCCCCACAGTCTTGATTTCCATCCGGTCTGGATTAAGCTTTTAGGCTGAATTGTTTCAGTGGGAAGCGAACGTATAGCTAATACTGATAACGGACTTCACAATTGCCTTAGAACTAGGGTTCCCCCCACCTCCAATACAGTTTTCTTTGTTGTATTGCAAACCACTTTGAGTCCTGTGAACTATGCATCATTATCAATTTCTGAAGATATCAACATATGTCAGCATATTGGTGATACTCCATCCCTGAACTGATGACTACATCCGATGGCTTTGTCCAGATGCTAAGTACCACTGTATACACCACTCAGCATAGCTAAGGTAGTGTAATTTTTTGAAATTTTCCTTGAAAGTCCTACTGGAACCACTGGAATCTAAGGACCCAACCCCAACTCCCAGAAATGCCCCAGGAGGAGATGAATTGATATTATCAAAAGCCACTGAAAGACCAAATAGGAGGAAGAGAGTCCCTCTGTCTCTCTTCCATAGGAGGTCATCTACCATGCCTAATGATTGTCTCTTCAAATCAGGCCAAAAGGTTTGAGATAATCAGCATCCTCTAAGAAAGTCTGCAGCAACATAGATCATCTTCCCTTGATTGGAAAAAAAGTTGTGCCTAAGTATTTTTGGATGAGACATTGTGGATCTAGGAAGAGCTTCTTCAGAAGTGATTTTTTTGACTCTTTTATTCCATCACACAAAGATTTCTTCACCCCTCTCTGGATCTACCTAGTCATCTCCCTTTGGGTACCTCAAATAATGGGCAGAATTTAGGGAGGCGTATGGTTCCTCAAGAATCTTATGGAGTCTCCTTGAGTCTTGGAAATGGAAAGTGATCTCATAGAGATTGGCCAGGCATAACCACAACATCTTAATACGTATTGCATCAAATCCAGAGTTCATGGTAATACAAAGACAAGCAATTTTTTATGCTCTAAATGCCTCACAAATCTGTCACAGCAGATCCCTGAAGGTTCCAATGTCAGATTTTTCCAAAACAGAGGACAACAAACCCTTAATCACTTTAAAGTGCTCTGCTGGACAGCTTCTTGAGGATGCAGTGGAGATTGTACAGAAAGCTTTCTCTGCAACCTTCACCACTGAGTAATAAGCATGAATGACTCTTACAGTATCTGCAGTCTAGGGGTTTCCTGAAAAAATAAAGATATTTGACTTCACTGTTCCAGAGAGAGGACTTCATGATGCCTGTTATCAGTGACTGATTCTGTTTCCATTCAATAAATCAATAGAGGTTCACAAAAGATCACTGATTCTGGAAATTCATCCAGAACATCCCAGAAGCCATCAGATTCCCTAAAACTCCAAGATGGATTAATTGATCCCCTTCCCTACTGAAGAAGGAAAATTAAGAGACACCTAACCTCTGTGTGATGGTTTACCCATGGAAGAAAATTCTCATTGGCTGGATGATAACCTCAGACACATTCATGGTTGTCCAAGAGATAATTAAATCTTAGATAGGAGTAAATATTTTACAATAGCTATAGCACTTAGGCCAGTGGTCCCCAAACTTGGCAACTTTAAGACTTGTGGACTTCAACTCCCAGAATTCGCCAGTCAGCTATGCTGGCTGAAGAATTTTGGGAGTTGAAGTCCACAAATCTTAAAGTTGCCAAGTTTGAAGACCTCTGACTTAGACTTATATATCACTCCATAGTGCTTTATAGTGTCCCCAACTATATGGCTCCTCAATTTATTGACCTCAGAAGGATGAAAGGCTGAATTAACCTTGAGCCCTTCAGAATCAAACTCCAGACTATGGGCAGAATTAGCCTGCAATACTGCATCCTAACTAATGTGCCACCAATTCTGGGCACCTACCGCTCCAACCCATCCTCCACACCAAGGGTATAAGGACAGGACTCCCACCTAGACCATTATCCTCCAAATTCAGATCCCATCAGAAAAAAGTCAACTGGACACTCCCCGTCCCAGGGGTATCATTACAGAATCTAAACAACTGTCTGGCCAGCAGTTAGACAGGGCACAATGGGAATTTCTGATATCACAAAAGGTGTCACTTAATTACACACCAAGGAGGCACTCACCTCAAAATCCAGGTCAGAGTACCGTAGTCTTTTCCTCTGGGGAGGGAGGCATGAAGTAAGCATACCACAAAGTGGGGAGGAGGGAAAAAAAGAGAAGCCTTCATTACATTGTCTAGTTCTTAGACTGAGTTTTGGAGAACATATGGTTGGAAGGCACCCAGGAAAGCATCAGAACTCAGAGAGATGGAAGCATGGGAAGAGGGTTAGAAGAAGCAGGAGGAGAACGTTATCTCCAAAGCATCACAGGATACACTTTGGTGGCCATTTCCTTTGGCCAAATGTTTGTGGCTACAGTATGCATTAACCAAAGCTGTTTGTGCTAAGAAAACCTACTATTCTAGCTGCCTCTTCTAACAGGCTCTTAGATGACAATTGTTCATGGCCCCCAGTTCTGAGAGGTTCCTATCACTTGGATCAGTGGTGGGATTCAGCCGGTTCGCACCTATTCGGGAGAACCAGTCGTTAACTTTTTAAACAGTTCGGAGAACCGGTTGTTGGAAGAAATCTCCTTTTGGGTTTTTTCCCCTTTCCAGGCTAATACTATAAGGAAGGCAGAAGGAAACATTCTGGAGTTGTTTCTAGCCTCATCTTTATTGCCCTGCTTACAGAAACTGCCTCTCCAGTTAGCCCTTCTTACACTCTAACAGCTAAAGCAAAGCGCCTCTCAATGTGAGTGACATTGAGTTGGCCATGCCCACACAGTCACATGAGCACTGAACCACACCTACCCAGCTGGTCGTTAGGGCAGAGAACCGGTTGTTAAATTATTTGAATCCCACCACTGACTTGGATGAGTTCTTTCTTTCAATGTACCCCAACATTGGAAGAGCAAATGGAAAGGAAGAAGTTGTGGTTTAGCATTGACCTCAAAGGTAGGGACTTGATTGCATTTCAGCACAACTCCCCTGTTTTAGTGTCTTCCACGTAATGGTGGAGCAGATAATAAATGAATGCCACTCTTTCCTGAAGTTCAGGACCATGAGAATAGAATCCCGAAGGGGGCAGACCCTTTCTTCTCCTGGTCTGCTCATCTCGGTCACACTGCCAACTTGAAGCTCAGCCCCATTGTCATACTTCAATTGCAGTGTTCTTCCCTACCTCTACCCCCCCTGAAAAAACCCTGCCACTTTCCTTCCCTCCTGTGGATCCATTCAGAAGCTGCTGTTTTGGAACTTCCCCCTCCCCCAAAAATAAGTTTATCTCTACAGCCAGGTTGAAGGGACTACTTTTTCACCTCAAAACAAAAAAAATGAGGATGAAAATGCAAAAGATGTAGCTTCCATGGCAGTACCAAACTCTTCAGCAAAAGGGAGGAAGCTACGGAGCCCTTCGTTCACAGCATATTCACTAAACATGGGAGGGAAAAAGTGGAAGGTTAAATGCAGATTAAATCAAGTTAGGGATCGGTGTGGTCTAAGGATGCAGGGAAAAGCCTTCTGAAATAGATGGCCAAAGGACTGCTTTAATGCTCCTTGAGCGAGCTCGGCTTTTCACAGGAGAAACACCCCATGCCTGCCCTTCAATTCAAAGTCAGACCACTTGCTGCAGGCAACAGTTTCTGCATGGAAAACAGACACAGTCACGGTACCGGCTCAAACTGGTTGAACAATCCATTTTAACTCCGGGGAAGATTGTCCAGTCAGATTTAGTGCAGAAGTTGGAAAAGGCTAAGACCGTCGTGGGAGGCATTCATGGGGTGGAAAGTAGTCTGGATTCCCAGGTGGGCAAAAAGGCAGCAAAACATAGGAAGTTTAGTCAGGTGGAAGAGCATTTTAGGAAGAGTTATAAAGGCTAAACATGAATGCCAATACAGATTTTATATTGTTATGTTTGCCTTGTTTTTTCTTTTGTGCATGGGTTTTTTTTTCTGTTTGTAAAGGCAAAAATGTTTAATAAAGCTATTTTAATAAAGACTGCAGGTATCCAGGGGAGGAGGCAATACCTTCCAGAGAGGGCCTCAAAAGAAGACATAGCACATTCCTGAACTGGAGGGTGGGGGAAGGAAAAGGTTTGGGGTAGCCACAGCCTAGAATATCCTGGGATACAGTATATCTATTAGATTAGGAGGTAATAGCTTTAGCCTGGCAAGATTCTGTCTATTAGAGGTAAGCAAATAAAGATCTGGATTCATTTGGATTTCACTCTGTTGCCTTTAGGATTATGCCTGACAAGTCTACAGCTTAAAGTAACCAAGCTTAAGAAATAATAATGTGGACCTTCACCACAGCTCTTCTAGACCCTTTGGGGAGAAAGCCATTAGCAATCCCAGGGTACTTTTGAGTTGCAGAGAACCTGTCCAACTTCGTCTAGTCAAAGCATTTTTAATTAGACAAATGATTCCAAAGGTGTGCACATGTCAGCTTGTATGCAAGCACCCCCTTGGTCTCAAATATCAATTTTTATACATGAAGAGACCTTTTTTTTGCGAATTTCTTTATGCAGATCTACATGTTGCAACCGCCACCTCTCCTCACATGGTCACCTGTTGTGGCCCAGCCGATTCTGATGGATTCCTCTAGTGAGGAGTCCTATGAGTCGGCTCCAGAGGAGGAAACCCAGTTTGTCCCAGATGTTAGGCTAAGGATTGAGAGGAGGCAATTAGCAGAACGATGCAATCAGAGATAATCAGTATCAGCTGCCTAATTGCCTGGCCCTTCCCAAGAGGCTTTAAAAGAAATCCTCTGTGAAGAGTAGGTTGGCAAGAAACAACAGAGAAACTACAGAGTCGGAGAATTGTTTCGTGTAATCTTTCAGTCTAGTCAGGTTAGTTCAGGCAAGCTGCCAAGTAGCAGTCCGTCTAGTTAATTATCTTGTGAAGGGAGGGGGTCAGAACACTACCTACTCAGCCGAAGGGGTCCAAACAGGTAAGAACCCACCTCTGATCTCAGAGAGCCTTTACATTTGGTAAAGGAAGTCTTGTAATTAATCAAAAAGGACTGATAAATCCAGAGAACAGGTCTCAGATAAAAAATCTCGATAGTAATACAGGTAGTCCTCCATTTACAACCAAACCTGTACCCAAAATTTATATTGCTAAGTGAGAAATTTGTTAAGTGGGTTTTGCCCCATTGTCTGACTTTTCTTGGCATGCGTGTTAAAGCAAATCACTGCAGTTGTTAAATCAGTAACACGGTTGTTAAGTGAATTTGGTTTCTCCATTGACTTTGCTTGTCAGAAGGTCATTAAAGGGGATCACGTAATTCCAGGACACTACAACCATTCAGAAAAGTGAATCAGTGATCAAGCATTCCAATGTAAATCACATGGCCACGGAGATGCTGTAAAATGGTCATAAATCACTTTTTAAAGTGCCATTTTAATTTCGAATGGTCACTAAGGGAACTGTTGTAAGTTGAAGACTACCTGTAAAGAGGAATCCCTCTTAGTCCGTTCCCACATAATTTGTTCCTTTTACAGGTTTTTTGCCAATTTATAATATCAATTATATTTGGCAGCAGAAAGGAAACAGTATATATCCATGATGGTGAACCTATACCACGTGTGCCGCAGGTGACACACGGAACCATTTGTTAGGGCTCACGAGGCGCTGCCCTGTCAGCTCCAGCACACATGCATGTCTGGCCAGCTGACTTCAGCCTCCAGAGTGCAGAAAACAACCCAATGTTCAGGAACGGACTTCTGGTTTGTGTGTTGGGTTGTGCTTTGCAACAGCCAAGGATGGAAGAGTTAGCTCAGGAGTGACGTGAGAAAAGCGGCATAGCCCAAGCTCTCTGGGACAGGTAAGGAAGCGTGGGGAGACAAAGGGGATAGAGAAGAGAGAGCGCTGAGTAGCAGCCACATGAGTAGGGCAGCAGCTTTTCTTTGCCCCTGCCTGGTGAAGGATTCTCCGGGCGCAAGGAGACCAAGAGAAGGAGGCTTAAGGTGGATTCAACCTAACCCAGAAGCTGCTGGGGTTGCTCTCACCCTCGGACAACAGCTCTGCCTCCTCCCCTCAAGCCCAGGAAGGAACCCTGCTCCTCCTGCCAAATCCACCAAAGGAAGGAGAGAGAGAGACCAACCCAGCTGAGGTGCCTCTCGCCAAGCCAGAAGAAGCAGCAAGCACCAGGCCACCACCCCTTCTGGGTTAGCCTTAAACTCCACCCCACCCCACCTGAAAAAAGGAGCTTTATTTTCTCACTCGCACCAGGGAGTGTTGAAGTCTCTGGCCCTTAACAGCTTCTTCTAGCTCGGGGAGAGGCAGCTTGCCCGAGCCCAGCTCTCTTTCCCTTTTCTTGGGTGGGTCAGGAGGAGCAGGCTTTCTTACTGGGCTTCAGGAAAGGGGAGGCAGAACTGTTGCCCAAGGGTGAGAGCAACCCCTGCTGCCTCTGGGTGCAGACAAATGTTGCAGGAGGGCAGGAAAGAACCAGTCTTGGCAGAGACCAGAGAGCCTGTGTGGGGAGAGAGGAGGTGGGGTGTTTGAATGTGGGCAGGCAGCTTGCGGCTGGTGCATCCTTCACTTGGTGGGGTGCTCCTTTTAGCCCTTAGTGGTGGGAGCCACGTTGGCTGGGACCCAGAGGGTCCAGAGGACCCCAGAGGGTCCCAGCCAAGTGGGGCAAGGAGATTCCGGCAGGAGCGAAGGTGACTTTAGGCTTGTAGCTTTCTTGACACCACTGCAAACTGGACGGGGATGTACCATCCAATGCCCAGTGCCTTCCACCCACAGCAGCAATGCCCACCACTCCCCATCACCTTCAGAGGCAAGTGCTCCTCTCAGTGTGGCCACCCTGCTGCCCCCTCTGGGCCCCAAGCCTCACGACCACCTGGCCAAGCCACTTGCACCAGGAGGTGCCTGATAGCGCCAGTGGTCTCCCTGGTGATGGGTGGCCAGCACAGGCACAGCCAGAGCCACACGGGCCTCTCTGGGAGCCCTGAAGCCTCAGGTCGAAGACATGCACCCATGTTGCAGGAGTGCCCACAACTGCCCACCCATCACCAGGGAGACGCAGGAAGGCCTCCTGGCACAGGTGAGTTGCACTTGGCCTGGGGGGGGGGTTATGAGGGTTTTGGCCAGGACTGTGCAAGCATGGCCACCCCACCAAGAGGAGTGGTTGCCTCCATTGCCTCTGAAGGTGGTAGGGAGCACCAGGTGCTGCTGCTGTGGTGTGAGTGGAAGACGCTGGGTCCGTTGCCTCCAAAATGGCTGTTATCTTTCTCCCTCACTCAACTTCCCTCACAAGTTCTGCCACCATCCGTGGAAGCCGGCAAAAGCATCGAGAGGCATCACTTCTTCCCTGAGCCAATCGATGCAGAGCAAAGCATTTTTGTACCAATTGCTGCTTTCAAGGGAGATAGGTGCCTGAATGTGGGGTGGGGGGGGAGTGGCTCTTTGTATCTTCTCCACTTGCTTTCCCTGCCTTTGGAGCTGATTCAACCAATCAGAAGGCAACTTGTCTGCAGGGTAGGCAAGTAATGGTTTTGAATTGTCAATGGCGTCTGCCACTGTTTCTTTGTCTCTTTAAGGGAATACAGACAGAGTGAGAGTCTAGGGCCAGGTCCATCAGCCACAGCTGCCCCTTCCAAGAGCAGACTGCTCATCTCGCCTCCCAGCACAGTGCAGGAGACAGCAAAGAGTCTCCAGAGAGTCTCTGGGGAAGGAGGCCATTTTCACCCTCCCCAGGTTCCTAGAAAGCTTCTGGAGCCTGGGGAAGGCAAAAAATGGGTCCATCACAGGCCAAAAGCCGGGGAGTCATATGCGCACATGCATTGGGGGACATGCATGTGCATGGGGGTCATGCACATAGCATTATGGGTGTGGGCATGCCCACGCATGAACCCCCTGCATTTCCCTAGCTTTTGGCACGTGATGCCAAAAAAGGTTAGCCATCACTGGTATATACAAAGGTGAAGGAGCTCTAATCTGGTTTGCACACTTCTACAGAAAGCCGTAAGGCACTCTACTTTTCAGGTTTTGTTCATTCTTATTCTTTGTAACATTTCAATTAGAATTTTCCCAAACACTTTCTCACGAATGTTAAAGAGAATCAGCTTCCCTATTCTAGCCTTTGAATTTATTCTTGCTATTTTTCCCTTTTCACAGGAGAAAAATAATGGCATTCCTTCAGCCACCAGGCACTGATGTAGCTTCATGCGTACATTAACTAGTTATATAAGCACTCCAAAGTAAACCACTTCATATTTTAATATTTCTCCAGTTACACTAGCTACATATATGCTCTTGTCATTTCTCAACATTTTCACAATATTTATGGCTTGCTTTTCATCATTTTTCTTGGATTCTAGCATTTATAACATTTGTTTCAATTTCACTCCTCAACATATTACTTAACTTACAGATCTCTAAAATACTCCTCCAATACTTCACTTTAATGTCATTCCAAATAATTTTGTCACTTTTATAGTTAATACCACATACTCTGAAATTCCTTGTTTAATTCCCTTTATTGATTTGTAAACAAACACACATACATATATGAGTTAAATTTGCTCTACAATTTTTGTACCTCTTTTAATCCTAAGTATTCTTTGCTTTATTTGACTATATTCTTTACACTTATGGTTTGTGCTATATGCCTTATAAGTCATATTTTACTCATATTCACTTTTTGCAACATGTTTTTATTCTTTTATATGAATGTTTGCTCATCCACAGCTTCTTTCACCTCATCATTCTGCTAAGCATCTTTTTCATCATTAGCATAACTTCAAACATTTTTGTGGCGCTCTGTAACTCAATTCTTTTCACTCTGTTCCAAGCAGTTTCCTCATCTCTTTCTGTTCATGGCTCTGTGAGACTATCTTATACATTTTTCATACAGGCCTACAAACTCCCTTGTTCCTCTCTGGACTTTCCACTCAAAAAAGTATGTACTGGTCCAAGCAATCCCCATTTATCTGCCACAAAT